>BGZK01004985.1:0-10489 GCA_005406025.1 Eumeta japonica | reverse complement strand
ATCTACAGTCGCCATATACCTCAATGTAAAAATTGCATCATTTCGGTGACTTATTCATTATAAAATAGAGCTGTATCACTCTTCTTGTTATAAAACTAGAGGAGTGGAACTGAAGAAAAAATCCCCTTATTACGGATGTAGAAATTGTTTGTCACATCTGGGCGACATCAACAAATTGCACTTTTTGAAGTTTTGACAGCAATCTAATTGCCTTGCAAGGGCTTGTTAATTTTTTAGGTGCTATATATAATAAATCTTTATAAAGTAAACTATTGTGTTTTTTTAATCCAGTTTTTGAGCATCAGTGTTTCATGTCGACTTCATGTGGCAATGATTTTAACTTCTGTAATAAGAGGGAATATTGTGTGTTGTTCCCACATGTAGATTGAGTTTGTTTCCAAAAATAATTCGAATTGTGCTATTGTTTATATTACAACAGTTTATTGTTATTGAGTTGCATTTCAGTTAAACTGGCTTAATGAAATGACTACTCTCTATAAAATGAGCGAATTTCTTAAAGAAACTTATTAATTTTGAATAATCGCTGAGAAAAATTACTCTTCCTACTTGTGACTCTTTACATTGCACACATTTTGTGAACTCATAATCATGGGACCACCCTAATACGGTTAGAATTATAGATATGAGGGACACGAAACCTGAATTGGTTATTTTGCACCCGTACGCCACTCTTACTGGGAGATACCATTCTCAAATTAAGGGCGAAACCAATGGGCCCTAATCATGTGGATAGATAGGTGGGAGCTGGCGTATACATTGAAAACTTTAATCTTAGAATATAATTCAGGCTACCAGATAATTGCAGCATATTGCAGTGCCTGCCATTAAGAGAGCAGCGCTGTGGTTGACGTTTTACAGGATATTTGACTACGATATTCTGGTCGTAACGGACAAACAAGATACCATTAAATCCTTGACTGCAGTGTACATCACATCTAGTCTTTTCTAAGAAAGCCGGGCATCTCTAAATGAGATAGCAAGACATGCAAACGTTACCCTCAAATGGGTACGCGAACATGAATTCAATTGCAGTAATAAAAAGGGCCATCATGCCTTTCTGATCCCACGTACTTCATTTCGAGAAGCTTATGGCCTTGTGGGGACTTGGGAAGGACAAAGATATTATTAAATATTCCCAAAATACGTTTAAGGATAACTACGTTGGTTACTACCAAACACTGCACCTTTAGGAGCCACGCAAGACCATTGAGGTTACCTTACAATGACTTTTGAAGAAGTTGCCACAACGAGGAAGAGACTCTTTTATATCTCCTTGGTACTTGTTGGACCCTGGCGATTCCCCATATTACATTTTTAAAAATAATTATCTGAACCATCCAGTTTAGCTGGACTTATCCCCTTTGTAAGGGAGCAGTAGACCCTAGTAGGCCAATTTAGCCTATCCCAACCCTCTGACTTTCATATCATCTCTCTCTCTTTGGCCCTTCTTTTTCCACTCTCTCTCTCTCTCTGCTTCTCACCTTTCAATATATCACAAAGAAATCGAATTAAAAGGAACCAAGTGAGCTATAAATCTATCTTTCCCTTCAAAACAGTGGCCTGCATACGTACCCTAATCTATAGTAAACATTTCCTTAAGTCGATTTAAACTGTTTTATATCCAAAAACGAAGAACGTAATTATTGTTTTTGGTTTTATTTTTCTTCTACTCACATAAATATCTACGTATTAATTCAAAGTTTTTAGTATTTTTAGTCAAAATGTTCTTTAGTTAAGTTTGATTTTCTACAATGAAAGTAAAATCCTTGGGGCTTCAAATAATCCAATTTAAATTATTTTCTTAAAAGACAAGCAATATAAATTGTTAAATTTCTCAATTCAACTTTAAAAAATGTTGCTCTAGCAAACAAAGCTGGAATATTAAATTATTTATTTAGATTCATTTCAATATGTTTCTAGTTTCATTAAAGCTTCACAAAACTCCATTCCCAAAAATGCCAACGAACACTAGAAAAACTTTAGAATTGCACTAAAAAAAACCACAGTTTTCCATCTGTTTTTTATTTGCCTTTCTTTTTTTATATATACATGCATATTTGTTTTAAGCTGTTTTACAACACAAATTCATTTAACAATGGCTTTGTCCAATGCAAAAACTGAAACAAAAAGGAAATTGCTAAACCAAATACAAAACATTAAACCAACATGTAAAACATACGTAAGAGTTTAAATAAACTTTCAATTTTTACAATTAAGAGAAATCTTTGTTGAAAACAAAAAGTTATAGAGTTAAATTAAAAAAAAAAGTTTAAAAAGCAAAGCCGTTGATCAATTCAAAAGTTTCAAAACAAACGACATCTTTGCTGTCTGCACTGGTGAACAAAAATTTTGCCTTTAAAATTATTTATGGAGAAATTGTTTAAATGCTGTTATGCAACTTATTTTACCAGTCTGCCAGCGTCAGTCAAGAGACTGTCACCTTTGAAGTGTTAACCAACCACTACTGGGCAATCAGGCTATTAATGGAAACATCTCCTTTTTGGACCAAAAAAACAGGCAATGCAACAATAAAAGATAACAATGTCTCTTTAAATATAGGATTAGGTTCTTTAAAATTAAGTGGAAATACGGTAGAATATGAAAAAATTTATCATCAGTACCGTAATGGTGCTCGGTAAAATCAAAATGTAATCCCGCAAGACACTACGTATCTGAATCGGCTGACTACTGTAAAAGGTAAGAGGATCGAAATACAATCGGCTGAGATAAATTCTTCTGATCTCAGTCGGCTAACCATTTACAATCTAACTACTTGTAGAACAGTCATGCACATTTGGTTCTTGTCGATTGTGGAACAAATTGTTACTTTACAAATTTTGAAACTGCGACTGGACGACAATTATAAAATATTAGGTATAATCAAACTTATTTGTATTGGGTATAGGTAATAGTTATTTATATATATTCATGTAAAATGATTTTTACGAATTTTCAAACAAAAAATTTACATTGCCATACCTGGTCGCATACGCTTATGTCCCAATAAACTGCTTCAAAGCTATTCTCGCATTTATCTTTAATTTAGTTTGTAGATATTATTTCAACAGATTTTTTGATCTCGCTATTGACAAGGCATTAACTTAAGGATTGGCTATCAGCTTGATATTGGCATTATATTGACTTCACACAGAAAAAAATTCCAAAGTAAAATTAACATGAATGTTAATTAAAAGTCATGTTAACTTTCTAAAAAACCAATCACCAAATTTAAAATTGATTTCAATTCTGCTTATTAGTTATATAAAATCATGTATATATATTAAATGAAAGCTTGATATCAATACAAGAAATTAAGATAGCAGGAAACATTTTAAGATTAAGAATAATTCAGGTTGAATTAACTTGAAAAGCGTATGGAGCAAAACCACCACTGAAACCCATGAAATCAACCTTGTTTTATACGTTTGTAACTTGATTTTTTCCTGTGTATTGGTATCTACCTAATGTCGACTACATATCGACTTAGTATCAACAAGCTTCAGCTTAATATGGAAATGGTACCGACTTGGCACCGTCTTAAGATCTAACTGATATCGCCTTGGAAAGAGTTCTGAAACCAGCTAGTGAAAGCAGAAATGAATTTCACTATAACTACTATAGAACGTAACATGTAAGAACCATTCCGTTAACTATTTCATTTCAACATTAAAAAAGTTGATATCATCCCCGTAAGGTGCCTGGAGGAGTATCCTATATTTGTCGGCGGCGGCTTTCTCAATTTGGAATTGGCGGCTAGAATTTGGCGTAAATTTTTTAGAATTATACCGTATGATTATGGCTATAATTGGCTCCCATTACTGATAAAAACAAACTGTAATACCTGTAGCCACCAAAGTTTGAAGAAATAAAATTTCCAAGCATGCAAAATGTTCCTGGCTTTTTCCGATAGAGGCATTTGTGATGGTCAGAATAGGAGGAGTACTTGTGGTATAACATATGAGGGTAATTATGGAATTGAAATTAATGTCAGTGGGCATAATTATCAACAGAGACCTGCGCCGAGCCGATTTCAGCCGGCTGAGCGCTAACCGCCGACTAATTTTGATAGCCGAAGCCGCCGAAAATTGCTTGGCTTATAAGCCGCCTATTATTTACCATGAACATAGAATCCATAGATGGATTTGAAAAGTGTTTTAAGTAAAATATTTCATTCAAAATTTTACTAAAATTTTATTATTTTGAACATGTTTTTTCGTTCGCATAAGTACATTTAATACTAAAACAGATTTCAAAATTTTGTTGTCTCAAATGTATAGATGCAAGCGAACGAAGGAATATGTTCGAAATAGGCTGTAAAGCTATTGCTTTTTCAGTCGGCTGAGCCGTATTTGAGTCGCCGCCGACAATTTATTTCGGTACAGATCTCTGATTATTAAACACAAGAAGAAGAAAATAATGCCTGGGAGGACAAAAAAGAGTCGTTGACACATACATAGCTATCCTGACACGCCCATTGATATCAAAGAGCTTTAAAAACAAGTTTCTGTTATTGAAAAGTATGGATTAAATATTCGGTGATGTAAAGTTATATTTGGTGGTGTAAACACAACTTATAAAGACGCCATTAAGATGATTGTATAAATTATACATAATTTGCCGATAAAAGAAACATCAACCAGTATCATATAAAAATTATCTAAACTGATTCGATAAGCGGCGCTAATGTAGCCTGTTAAGCTTTTGAGCCGATAGTTTTCGTTGGCGATGAGGCTTGTTTAAAATTCATCGGCTTCGAGCTGGTCGGCTTGTATCTCTGGTAGCCTATTAGAGTTTTGTTTTAACCATTATAGTTTCTTTAGATTAATATGCTCTGTCCAAACTAAACATTTTTATACGTGTTATATTAAATTGTATAAAAAGCAGGCGTAATCGAAAAAAATATGCTTAATGAAGTGCCACATCAATCGAGGCTTACCTGTACATGTATATTATTCACTTAAAGAAATTTAAAATTTATATTCCCTGCTAAATTCCATATTATAACAACTAATACCTCTTATTTTATGCAAAGATGTTAAATTAATTTAAATCTCTTTTAAATGAGTTCATAATAAAAAATATATACGGAAATGAAAAAATTAACAAATGCAATTTCCTTTTTATATTTTTGGTGTTTTTTTTCGTAAATCTGTGCTGTGTGTTTTCCCTCCCTTTCCTGTATAACTCTTAACTATATAAGTATTTTCTTTTTGCATTAAAAGTTTGTTTTTATGCACTTGTGCAGTTGTAATTTTCAGTTTTTAATCCTTTTCGTGTTTAAAGTGGTTTATTTAAATATTTTATTGTTCATGTTGCATGGAAAATGGGAAAATGAATGAAAATTCATTCAACGTTTTCATCAACAGACTACAAGCCGATTCTGTTGTTTATTTTTCTTGAAGTTCTTGCTGTTGTTGTTTTTGTTGCTGTTGCTATGACTGTTTACCAACCACTTACACTGAAGGATGGCAGCAGATCAGTCTTCAGATGAATGCCTTTAAAGATAATTTCTCTACGGTTGTTTAATTTGTGGCACAGAAATGTCTTTAAAAGTCGGTTGGTTAAAATATAAACGGCTGTTGATGGTGCATATTATTTTATTATTATTATTTTTTTGCTTTGTTTTCAAAAGAAAATTAATAAAAACGAATAATAATTTTAAATATGCAATAAACTGCATTCAATATGGTTGGGTGTATGTATGTATACATATGTATGTAGGTATGTATGTAGAAAAACAAAGCAAAAGAAAATAACTACATGCAACAAAATGTACATAAATTAAACAATTTAATAAAAACAAATTATGAGAGCAGACAGCAGTTTTTTTTTAATCGTTTTCTATTAAGAAAAAAGGGCAAGATTTTTTTATATAAACAATTAATAAATGAATGCAACTGTAAGTTGGCAAAGTGTGACCATTAATGCTAATTTTACTCCATAAAGGATAAGTTATTAACTTAAACTCAGCAAAGTGACGCACTGTCTTGACTAGCAAATTATTTGTTATAACAATGAACAAAACGTCGGCAGAACTGCTAACAAGAATTTGTTAATGTCTTTGGTATGGAGAGAACGTGTTGACAATATTGCTTTGAAAAACCATAACATTCCAATTTTGTTTTGACGTAAATGAAGTGAAAATGCCATTTGATGGTAGACATCGTTGCTCAAACAATTGTTTTAAAAGCCGTGTCATAACAATAACAACGTACACCACCTGCCCAATAGTCACGAGGTCGCAGGTTCGATTCCTGCTCTAGGCTTTGAAAGTTTCTGCAGACAAGCAAAACGCTTTGCAGTTTAGCGTTTGTTAAAAATAAATAAATTGAAGGGCTGTGAAAAGAAACTCAAAACAGCATTTGGCCATATATGTGTACATAATTCATTCTTAACATTGTTTTTCAAATGATAGTGCATATTTAAACTTTTACGAAACTCAGATCTTACAGAATATCGAAAAAGTTGAAAGAGTTCAGGGTCAGCTGGATTAATGTATATACTACACATAAATAAGTATGTGCACAATCGTATGAATCAAAATTAAATATTCCATAACTTAAGAGCATTTTAATTTTGATACTTAAGTTCATTAAACTTGTATTTTAATTTAGCTTAACATCACTAATTAATTATTTATTAGTCACAGTTGATAATATTCTAAATGATGGAACTTCTTCATTGTTTTATATGAAAATTCAAAAAAAAAAATAAGTTAAAATAACAGAACAAAGATGCAGCGAAGTAAAAAGAATTGCAACTTATTTGGTGCGTGAAAGTAATGCAATTTTAATACCACGGTGGTTCGCTTTGCAAACACGAACGAATAACTTCCTTCACCTGATATGGTGATGAAGATGGAGATGATAAAAGTAACTTAATGATTATGATGTTCAGTCAAAAAGAAAATAAAAACAGCACAAAACAGTGTTGGCCTATTTTAAATGTTTAAATTTAAAATATCCAACATAAATAAGTTAGCATAAACAAATGTAATCTCACATTTAAAGTGCACACGTTTAATTTTCATACAAAGTGCTCCAAGCAGACTATTTGTGTGTTCTTAATTACAGATATGTTCTGAAAATCACTTTACTTGTTATCAAAAATTTCAAGTGATTTCTGAAAGCTTTCTTTTCAATTTCCAAGATTAATGTGGTGTTTCCATATCACAAGCAAGAGGCTTGTCAACAATTTTTATACGAAAAGCACTCAAATTTTTGAGTGAGTTCTATAAATATTTTCAATTCACTGGCTTGCATTATGGAAACCACGCATAACATGTTTAGTTTGCTATCTAACTTATATAACTTTATCTTATTGAAATAATACAGATTTTCGATGCTTGAAATCATTCGATATAAAGCATAAGATTTGCAGAACAGTTTGATAATTATATTATAATTTTATAATTCGTCCTGGATTGATTTCAAACTCACCTGTATCAACAAACTCTCTATATCATCACTAACACAAAAAGCAATGATGTGTGCCCTTTGAGTCAACATGTGTATTTTGAAAATTCGAGGCTGCTTGAAAAAACCATTGGAAGAAAATTCAGATGTGTATGGCCTCATATAACTTTAATGTGTGTTTTCAATAATGTAAAAGCAGAATTGTCTGAAAAAAATGAAATGCATAGAAATCATTTAGAAAATTGAGTGTACTATTATTATAAAAATTCTTTACAAGTCACTTGCTTGTGATATGGAAATAAAAACAACCTGTGAGCACAAAGTATCTGAGATGTTAAAACTGACTTTAAAAAAAAATTAGGTTTGTTCCCGTACTCAACATTGGAAACCACAGGATCCCCAATTTACTGAAAACTGTTCCATGCTCGAAGTTCGGGCAAGTGAGAGAGATTTTAAGAGAAGTGTTCATCTTCTTGTTGAAAAAATAAGCCCGAACTCCAGGCTAGTTTAAAACAAGGATTAAATCAACTGTTGAAAAAAGCAATAAATTGTGAATTTTGTTAAAATATTCAATTAAAAATGCTTAAAAATGTAAGTGCATACTTGAAATAAATTTGTGTTAATACACATCGTGTTGGGAAGAATCTTTCATATGTGTGAATCATTCTTTCTCTTTCAGAAAGAAACACTGAATTAATTCATTCTCTTCTTTCATCTTTCACCTTTCTGAATATGACATACATTCATATGTTTCAGAATGAATGAAAATGTTTTGTTTACAATGGATTCCAAAAGCATAGAGAAAGAAGTATTGTTGAAATATTAAAAAATGTAACTTATGCTTATTAAAATGAAATAAAATGATACGGTACAGTGATAAAAAAGATTATTTATAATATAAAAGCAGTGCAAATATTGAATATTTTTTTCTTCAAATTATAGACACAAAATTGTAGTCTCAAAATTACAAGAAGGAATTAAAACAAAAGTGTAAATTGAAAGGTGAAAGATATTGAAATGAATTACTGAAATATTTCATTCTTTCACTTGAAAGAATCATTCAGTTGAATTAATTCATTCACGAATGACACAAGCCTAAATCGTGCATGTTAATTGTATGTTAGGGCTAACAGTAGAGTATGAATGCAATTACCTTGCGTTCTTGCATCACGTTCTTGTAGTTCATTGTATAATTAACAAAATATAACTATAAAAATATCAAATAAAGTGGATACAAATATCTTAATAATAGTCAATCGCTTGCTTTGAATTAATTACAAAAATATGTGCATATAATTTGATACGGTATCTCTCTCACTGCAACTTTACTTACATTACAGTTACAATGTTTCGGAACAAGATTTAAAATCAAACCAATTCATGTTCTGGAACATATCTTGTTCTCACTCTCAAAAAAGAGAAACGTCAAACAATATATAAAATTTGTTCGGAACAAAATTTTGTTCCATAACAATGGGTGAATCCAGCTTTAGTCTTTCCGTACTTTTGTGCGTTTTGTAAATTATTGTGAGAAATTCTTGTTTGCTCTCATTTTACCGAACTATGCCCAAAAAGTACGGGAACAAACCTATTGAAATAAGGTTTTAATGTTTATGAATGAAAAAACGTACTTTGTCCGTGTATGAGTGAAATGCGCAGATTTATATTGATATAATATCTCTTTTTGTCGTATTTGTTTTACTCTACAAACGCTTAAAGAAGTTTTGTTTACGAATAAAGAAAACAAAACACGAATCTTAGTATATGAGTGAAATATCAGCCTTTCATCTCTGTATACTTTGTGCTGTGAGTAGATTCATAGAACTTGAAAATATTTTGCTTTCATGGGGCTGTAGCAAGGTTTAATTAGAAGGCAAAATCGTCTCACAATGCAAATTTGTATGTAAAATTGTCCAAAATTGTCTTCGGTCTCCAACCATGGAAATGATAACCGACTTAGATGACTCAAGCTCACATTAAACCATATCGGTACAGATACCCGTTGTTTGATTTTAATTTAATCTTAATGTTTTTATGTATTTTCATGAATTATTTTTTATCATTAATTAAATAATCGATCTCTATTTGTAATCTTATAATTCACTATTTAAATATCACCAGGCTTTTTTTTATTTTCAATAAAAAAAAAAAAATCTCGGAATGAATTAAGTAAAAACTAATGAAGATGTATGGAAAAATGTAATTCGATTTGCATCGTTTCAGTTTGCATAGTTTATTTTATACTCTACGCTAGAAATTATACTCATCTAGAAATTCTCATTCAGAATCAAGAGCGATAAAGTCTAACCGCTAGTTGTCAAATACATACATACATAAATTAATGATACAATACATTATTTAGGTTATGTTGATAAACTCAACAGAAAATTTGGGTGTTTGTAAATACTTAAGCATTAAACATATTCGATACAGCAGGCTACACGAACACCGACTGCATAAATAGAATACACGCATTATTCATATGGTAACAATTATTTTGACGACAGCATGGCAACACGACTACACAAACACCATTGTAGCTGTCGTCAACTTAGATCTAATTTTAATAAAAAAGTGAATAATTTATTGTTTTAAAGAAATATTTTTGTGAATGAAATTTATATGTAAATAGCAAATGCGATTTTGTAAAGAAAATATTAAAAAGGTAATTTTAGTGCATTTTGATATTGCAGTTGCCGCTTCCAAAATAATTAAGTAGCTGACTTTTGGCTACAAATGTAGCTGGCTACATTTGTGTTTGATGTTCGTGTAGTCTGCTGTGTCGAATATATTTAATGCTTTATGCGCGACTTTTCATTTGAAATTTGAAAATTTGAAAAATGCAATTTTATAATATAATGGCTGACTAATATGTTAAAATATTTAACGCAATAGAAAACAAATCGATATTCGGAAAATCTAAGCATGTTATGATTGAAAGGTTGGATAAACAAATGTGTAAATTAATTTAACATAAAACAGTTTCGTAAATGTCAAAACCTTTACATAGATACATATTTGGCATTTCATGAACTTTATGGGCATTGCAGCAA
>BGZK01004984.1:0-10508 GCA_005406025.1 Eumeta japonica | reverse complement strand
TTTGTATTAAAGTGTTGTTTCAATGAAACGTGAATACAAAATTTCAACTATTAAGTGAAAAGGGTTTCAAATGATAGAAGCTGAGATATAACCACATCTGGCATATAAGGTAGCTTTAGCTGCTGTCAGTACCAAGGAAGGTTTTTGAAAGCAGTTATTATTCATTATTTTTGTAATTCTCCGGAAATGCTATTTTATTCATATTTTCATTTGACAGTAGGTATATGTCTTATTAAAGGGTAAAAGTCTAAATCAAAATACAAAATAAGTATTCGACATCAAATATATTGTAATGACTGTGCAAAAAACTTTTAGTATTTCTATCACCTCTCTTTTTTTAGTCATTTAAATAGTCTCAATATTTGTGGAACTATAAATAATTAAAATGATAAAGCAATGTGTAGACGATCAGTTAAATGTTGCAGAGTGTTTAGAAACAGGCGTTGTATAATGAAATATTGTGTCGATCTCAGAAAAATTATAACCCCAACAAACAGGTCGGACTGTTTATAAATATATTCTTCTAAAATTGTCTAATTTTGGAAAAGTCAATATTTCACTTCAACATAAATTTTCTATAAATTTAGCATAATCGAATACTAGCAAATACCAAAAATTCACCCCTATCTCCCAGAAAAGGTAAGCAGAGACTACAGATTTCCACATGGTACGATCTTTGCATATCTCTCTTGCTTCATTGACACCCATCAATCTTTTCATGCAAACTTGTCGGTTTCGGGTACTGTCCAAGTAGAATGCATCGTTACCATGAGATTTCGTTAAGTTTTAGCAAACTCCGAGTTAGACCTTGATATTAAACGTTCCGTAAAATATGTTTTTTGAAGAGTGTGTTTATAAATTCTTTATGTAAATTTAAATTGTTTCATAATTAAAAAGAAATCAATTTTACTTAAATTATTGATTATCACAACTATAAAAATTGGTTAAAAGCATACATTAGAGTTATTGTATCGATCTTTAAACTTATGAAAATTGAATCAATTTTCACTGACTTTTGGTGATAATATAGTGTATTGTACCATATATTCATCGTCGACATATATATTAATACTCTAAGGTTAAGATGTTTGCCTCCTTTTATAGAAAAAACCTCACAATTATTTCATTTGAATTTTATATCATTTCATAGATAATTGCTTGCTCTACCAGTATCAACAACTAAAACAACTATTATTGATTTTGTTTTGTAAATTAATTAATTATTAAAATTACATATATGTTGCCATCTGACGACTTTTAATTTTGAAACAATGTCAACATGATTAACGGTCGGTAAATTTTTGTTCAAATATTTTTTGATCTGTCGTCTAAGCTTCATAATGTAATACAACAATATATATATATGCTTAAAATATTGTTTATGAAGAAGTTTTGTAAAAACAGGAAATAAAATTAATATTTACAGTAATTTTGTAAACTGATAATTATTATAAATAATTTATGCGAATTTGACATCGGTCGTTTGAATTTATTTGAAGACATTTCTGATATGTTTTGAAAATACTTTTTAAATAATTTTTCATTACCTGTTTAAGTTACGAATCAATAAATTGCAAAACCTAATTAATCAACCTTAAAACATACGAGCCATGACGAACAACACAAATCTCACTAAGATCAGTCTATGTGGTCGAGAAATATCGTTGTTGAAACGAATAGAAGAACATTATATAAATACTAGCTTCCACCCGCGGCTCCGCCTGCGTGGACATGGCATGAATTCCTTCATCTTATATTTTAAAAATTACGATCATAATTATAATCACGGTCACGGTTACATCCTTGGCTCTAATCTCGATACTGCTATGTGTGCCGATTTCGATTCCGATTTTGAACGCGAACCCGGTCGCGGTCTTTGTAGATTACGATTATAGATTCCCGCTCTGAATTCTGGTCGCGGTACTGCTTGTTATTCCAGTACCAAACATGCTTTGCGATCTGGTTCCACAATTCGATCTCGTACGGTCTCTACTTTCGATTCTGCTCTTGGTTCCGTTTGTGATTCCGCTTCGATTCCGCTACCGGCCACGGCTTCGATTTGGCCGGGGCTAGAACCATAATAAAATTTAGACTATATTACTCGGAAAGATGTATCTTTCTATAAATAAAATATTTTAGAATCTACAATACAGATGATGCCAGAGCAAAATGTAACTATTTTATCCAGGAAGCTTATTGATCATGAGAAAAGTTTTATAATCGGTTTAGAAATTTGGCTCAACAGCACGAATACGTAAACAAAATCGGTAATCGTTGTTAATGTTTTCTTGAAACCTTGACTTTGGGGAGCATAATATATTGCCAGTTTATAGCAAGTGGATGAATAGTTTAAGCACACAAAAGAAGAACAAAATACATACTCATTTTATTAATTAGACAAAACCTAATCCTGTTCACCCAATTGAGAAAAACGCGTCTCGCTATTTACAATAAGCAATATTTATAACATACACATTCGTAGCCCGCTCCATAAAAAGTTT
Organism: Eumeta japonica; assembly: GCA_005406025.1. Taxonomy (NCBI): domain Eukaryota; kingdom Metazoa; phylum Arthropoda; class Insecta; order Lepidoptera; family Psychidae; genus Eumeta; species Eumeta japonica. The sequence continues at coordinate 8,007 of BGZK01004984.1, read as the reverse complement.
CTTTTTACTCCGACAAAAAGTGAATCTTTGTATATTTCCTTCTTATTAGATCTTTCCATTATACAAAACATCATCGGATCGAACTTAATTTAGATCAGGCTTATGATTTCGGAAATCTCATGGTGCACGAATCGGTGAGTCACTTTTCTCCAATTACTAACTTATTGTTTTCATATTACATCCATTTTCTATTTTTCTATATATATATATATATATATATATATACTATACACATGCACGCAGACATACATAACGAGATATGTAAGTATACATAAAAACTACTGACTGACTCACTGCGAGATCTTCAAAACTGTAGATCCGATAAACTTGAAGTTTGGTATAGTTATTGTTTTTGGGACATAGACGCTCACTAAGAACGGATTGAATCCTATTACAAAGAATAATTTTATCTACCATCACATATACTACCGTGTTCACACGAGTGGAGCTGCGGGAAAAGGCTAGTATATATAATAGAGCAAACTGACGGTTTCATATAACAACGCATAATCCAAACTACTGGGTCTAGAGACTTGAAGGAAAAAATACAAAAATATTTATTTAAATTAACCTTGCAAAGAGTAAAATAAGGGGTAAATGTTTTGTGGAAAATCGAAAACGCTGGAGCTCTTTACTTTAAACTTTATATTTTAGCTAATCATTACTAATAAAAACTGATGACATGAATCACAAAAATGGCAATAAAAAGGGTGAAATAAAGGTTGAGATTTTTACATAGAAAAACGAAACCGCTGAAGCTATTCACAACAAAACTTGTATTTTAGTTTCTTACACATGAAAGATAACGACTTGTATTGAAAAAGTAGCTCTAAGAGAGTGAAATAAAAGAAGAAATGTTTTATAGAAAATCGAAACCGGTATGTATATTTTGTATGTTTTTTGTTCCATCTTCATATTTCTGCCAGTAAAGATTCTAGAAATTTTTCATTCATAAAAAAACCATATTATCTGTGGATAATACAGCCATAGTATTATTTTGATATTACTAGAATTTGCTACGTCTTAATAAAAAAAAACACCATGAATGGTAGCACAATTGAAATTGCATTTAGGACAAGAAAGAAAATTGAAAGCCGAGAACGCGATCGAAATCGAGGATAGACTGAATTTAAAATCAAGTGTGGAATCAATCAATCAAGAATTGGAATTAAGAGCATAACCAAAATTGGAATGAAAATCAGTATTGCGATCAAAATTTAAAGACGAAACAGAATCGAGAATGGAATCGAAATCTCTTCAGATCGAGACCGAAATGAGAACAAAAGCGGGACCGCGATCGGAATCGATAATGAAAGAAACTGATATCGAGAGCGGGACTGGAATCAGAGTCGAGAGCGGGACTTAAGATCATGATCTTTATTTCGTGATAGAGTTTATTTTACGTTTACGCAGGCGGGTTCAAACTAGTTATTTAATAAATTACTCCAAAATTAAAATATTGCAAAAGCAAACTCCTTTTATATTAAATTTTCCCTGATTGATTGTTGTTAGCTTTATTGACTCCATTGTTAAGATATAGTTTTCACAATATTTTATTTCAGATTAAGGGTCTTGAACCTTAAACCCTCCCCTTAGCTCAGTGCGTATTAGAGCTCGTCAAAGTCATCATCACCATCGCGGTGACAACGTCCACGACCGACAGCTTAACGTGCTCTTCGAGGCAGGAAGGGTATGGTTTATGTTGACTTAAGTTAAAAACTCATTGGTCATTTCGACCGTGGTCAAGATCGAGCCCGATACCTTCGGTCTGAAGCCGAAGCCTTAAACACCGAGTCACCATCACTCCTTACTAATTAAACTATCCCTAGTAATATGTATTATGGTTGTCACTATATGACGACATCAAGTATGAAATGCTGATCGGTATAGAGGTGTTGCAAGTGGGCCGGTGTACTACGCGGATCTTGTGGGCTCACAGACGAACTTCCGAAGGTTGGTAGAGTACGCGGGTGCTTGGTACAGATTGCGTCGCAGTCAGATATGATGAAGAACAGGCAGAAGAAAAAAAAGGAACTGCTCGGCCACGAAGTTCGTAGCTGTGGTATTTACAAGCCCTGTGAAGGGAGAGTTGAAACAGGAAAATGGAACAGATATAAAGGATAACTTGTAAGAAGCATGAAGAACCGCGGGGTTAGATTAATCGGTATCCCACGGCGCTTCTGCGATTCGGCCTATATGACCTAGATGTCAGAGGAGCCATAGGAGGTGGTGGGATTGTCCCTATCCCTTGTAATATTATAAATGCGAATGTCAGTTTGTTTGTTACGCTTTCACGCAGAAATTACTCAACCGATCATCATAAAACTTTGTAAACATATTCTCGAAGATATTAAGATTGACATAGTTCACTCTGTATATAAAAAAAATGTTTTCTACGGAGGGTAAAAAAAATCTATTCTCAAAGTTATTAGGAAAGACAAAGGACACTTTTGATAAAAAAACAATTTTTACGGAGGTTAAAAAAATTTATTTTGGCAAGTATGACTGTCAAAATAAATTTTAAAATCTAACAACTTCAACGCCATCTAACATTCCAGTAAGTATATATTTAATTAGCTTTTACCCGCGGCTTCGCTTGCATTGAAGCTCTTAAATAAATGTCCCATCAAAACATAAAAGTGAAATGAGAGCCAAGTTCAATATTATGATTTATGCCTTGATTGTCGGCTTCAACGACAAAAGAAGTAAAATGTCAATGGGTGTCAAGTTCAATGGACATCCTGAAATTTATTTATAACGTAAAATATTTTATAACAACTTAAAATGTAATTTCTTCCTATAACTTGGTACGATATCTTGAAGCCTAAGGTCTGTCTTGGCTAGTTTTTATATACGAATTATTATTAAGTACCTACTAAAACGGTCATGAAACCGTCCTATGTTCGATGGCTAGTTTCTACCAGCAAGCCAAATTTTTGGAAGAATAAAATAAGAACTTACAGCTTTAGAACTTGCGAAAGCTATAATATAGTTCACATTTATGTTTTTGATGGTATATCGTTACTTTTTGAAAAGAATTATTAGTAAAGTACTTATTTATAGTAACATTAATATCAAATGGTTTTTGTAAAACTACTGTTTTCCTACGTTTACAGGGTATAATTGTCTTTTGTGTTATCTGCTATAATATTCACGTGAAGACCTTAAAGTATACATAAAGACCGGCTACCATCAATTCTGATTGCTGATATGTTTGGATTAAAAAAAAAGGTGATATTCCACTCGTTATATATTCACGTAAAGACCTTAAAATCCACGTAAAGACCAGCTGTCATCAATATACATAGACTATAAGTAAGTGTTCATTATATAATCAATTAATTGAAAAATTAAAATAAAACAACAAAAATTTACTAGTTTCTGATTTGGTCTTTTGTATTCTCCCTAATACCTATCTGGATGCCAAATTTGAACTTTCTAGGTCATCTGAAATTGGGTTAGAGTTTTGATCTATAGGTCAGTCAGTGACTAAAAAACCATTTGAGGTGCGTTTATGAAATTTGGAGCACATATGTATCTCGTAAAGTCTCAATATATGAGCTAAATTTGACATGTTTATGAGAAATGGTTTTTGAGTTATGAGGGGGTCAAAAGTGGCTCCAAGTGGTTCGTGTAATATTACACGGTGCTGCTCGTCAGTTCTATTGGTTTGGCTTGATACGCTACCGCGTATCTAGATCAAAGATCATTACATTCCAACAGAAATGAATTAATGTGATAACTGTATTTTGTTGCTTGGCTGGGATCATCAGTATTTTAAAATCCTACTAATATTATAAATGTAAAAGTTTGTATGTTTATTACTCAATTAAGTTTTAACAGCTTAACAGAATTTGCTTAAACTTTACAGTAATATAGCTCATACTTAAAATAACGTATAGGCCATTATTTATAAATATAATAGCTTTTGCGCTTGACTTAGCTTGCGTAGCCACTTAACGAATACTTTATGATCAAGAAGTTCAAATTCATCATCGGTTATGGAACGGAATCGTGATCAAGACCGGATATGGATCAAGAGCTCCTTAGATCGTTTCATATTATAAAACAATACTCTAAATTCTATATATTAACAAATTTTGTAAAATCTAAATTTCTACGTAATCGTAATTTTTTTTTAAATTTAAATAAATTAAAAAAAATACTTACCGTAGTGTCAAAATTTTTATTTAAACATTGAGAATAAGAAAGACAGTCACGCTTCGGGTTTCTTGTGTTCTCTAGATTAAGATTTAATACAAAAATAAAATAGATGTACTAAAAAAGACTCGTCAAAATTTTGTTTATTAAATATCAATTAAACTACACCGAATTAGACAGTGAAATTCAATAGGCTTCTATTCAGATGCATACTAAAGCGAATGAAAAAAAAAAACACTCGATTAGTGAAGTATTTCATTCGTTATCGTGACCACATACAGGATCCGCACATACAGACACACGGACGTCCACGAAAAAAATTTTTAAAACAGTTTATAAAATATGTTCTATAACAAAATGTGTTTTGAAGATATTACAGATATTAAAATCAGTGATTATTCTTGCCGTTTGAGTGCATACATTATTTTACAAGTGCAACATGTAATAAATAAAAACATTTAATGTTCAAAAAATCACTCGTTTTTCGTAAGACGAGAGTAGAGCACTACCTCATGCGCTCCGCTTATGAGGCGTGCAATAGCGCATTACTAAGGGTCCTCTTGTTATGGAATCACTAATGGGATCGAGATAGGTATCATGGTTAATAACGTTATCGATCAAGATGAAATATGAGAAATTCGCTGTATGTCCACACGGGCAGAACCAATGACGAATTATGTATATTTTGAACCAAAATCTAGGTCGGTACAAGAATGGAAATTAAAAGCGGAGGCAGGACTGAAGTGGAAAGAAGGAACAACATCGGGACTATGGTTGACAGCGTGATAAGTCTATATAAAAGAAGAAAGAATTTATTCGATTTCCACGGGGCTGGAGCCGCGAGTGAAAGTTAGTTTGTTTTTACAAGAATTCATGGAGTGTATATACTTGAAAATCATATCCAAACTTCGTTTAGTAAATTTCTTTCACATTTAACATAAAAACCGACTCTGTTGCTAAAATATTAGACACTAACTTTTTCCCACAACTCCGTCCACAAGGAATAGTATATTGTGTGACGCGGGATGAAACAAAACGATTTCAGACCAGAGTGAAGTTGGTTGCCCGAGCGAAGCGCGGGCTGACGTCACTCGGTCTGAAATCGTGTTTCATCCCGCGTCACACACTATATTTTTGATATCAACTGTATTGAAAATGCTAGTTTCATTGTCTGGAGCCGACAAGAACTAGATTATTTCAGACAAATAGCGATAATACCATTTTATTACGTAAATTTATTGAGGAAATCAAAAATTACAATTCAAGAACTTTCGGTTTCGACGGTTAGGATGACAATTATAAAGGCATGAAATAAACAAAAGATACTCTGACAGGATTAAAAATAAATCTGCAACTTCGTTCAGGGGGCAGAAAATGCCCGAGCAATTCGTGCCCGGCGGGCAGGAATTGCTCAATTGCTGCCCGGCGACGGTCGCATTGGTCTGAAATTGACTAGTTTCTGTCGGCTCAACAGGCATGAAACTAGGCATTTTCAATGCAGGCGATATGAAAATATAATTAATTCCTCATTATGCGTATCAAGTAATCTTGTTATTGATACCAACCCGATTCTGTTCCGATTTCACAGTTAGTTCCAATTTGGACTCATTCTCTATTCCAACCCTACGTTTTTTCTAGTCGCGCTATCGCTCGTGATTACGATATCGATCCCAATTTCGATATTGATTCCAGTTCTTGTTAATTATTGCACAGAAACTATTTGTAGTGGAAGGTATAAAATATTATGCGTATAATCCAGAAAATATTCTGTTTGTAAGCTAAATTACAGCTAAAGCTGTCTATCCGTTTATGCGTGATTGAGTTACAAATACCCGAACAGCAACACAAAACACATTCGTAATAATAAAATTATTATTAATATTCATTTCAGTATATATCCTATTGGATATGATACTGAAAAAGATGCAGTGTAAAAACCCTATAGTTCGTTTTAATTTACTTTGACTTTCTATTTATTAAGCCATTATTGTTAATCATATATAATATTTACAACCGGATTTTTGACACTCTGTCTTACTTTCGCCTTCGCTCTGCTTCACCTCACACTATATCTTATTCTCGCAACTCCCCCTCAATCCTCATCGCCTACTCTAATACCGCTTCTTTTCTAAACAAAGAAAATAGTGAATATGAAAACAGAATAAAATAAAATTAACGCTTTTTGAATTTTCTACTAATAAGGAGCTAGGCTAATGGTTTTTTAAAACCATATCAGTTGAAATCACCAAAAACATTAAAATCGGTTTATTTGTTATAAAGAATGGATAAACGATTTGTTTCCAATTATCTTATCTATCTACCTAATCAATCATCTATCTGATGGTCATTTTTTGTGCCTAAAGATTTCAAAATGAAACAAAATTGGTTAAAAAGTCTATAATCTCCAAAATATTTGCACGCTATCAAATTCGAAAAATTCAAATTGATAATAGTGCTTGGAAGAGCTGATAAAATTATGGGTATCTACATTCCTTTTGAGTTCTCGGATCGAAACAATTCTTATGAAATACTAACGTAACAAATATCAAATACGTTAAATTAAAATTATTCTCTAGCAGTTTTCATTTATTTATAGATCATGAAATATGATAAAACCTGAAAATGATTTTAAAGTCAAAGAGTTTAAAAATATTGGTACTTACCCAAAAAATTACGAGGCCATTTAGTTAGATAACGAAAACAATATTTGGGTAAGCCTGCACAGTTATCTATTTTTCAGTATTTTTTAAATAGTATCTGACAAAAATTTAAGCATTTTAGAAAATAAAAAATTCGATTTAATTTTTACTTTATTTTAATTAAATTCTTGTTTGTATATAAAGCTTGTGGTGTGTAGTGTGGGTACACTACCGTAATATTTTTTTTGGGTAAAAGCGTCTTATGTTAAAATTTTGCTTTACACTGTCAGATGATTTTAAGGTCTGTTAATGAACGCGACAATAACTCTTGTAATTCTATCCGTCGCTTAATTATGTGATTCTTTGGACACGTAGTTAATTTTGAGGTACTTTTCTAGATTTTTCCTCGGTCTAATATGCACGATGTTATTCACACACAGGAACAACTCATAATTCTATTGTTAGAACATGTCTATAGCTTTTTTATTGATTGGAATTTAAGGGCCAAACAATGATGCCAGACACCGGAGAGCAGGCAGGTGGTCATCGCGGTCCATGGACATCCGCGCCCCAACGAAAATAAGTGCATCGCTTGGTGTTTACGCCATAATCATCACGTCATGAGATATGCACAAGTATCTGTGTTCGCAAGTTTGTGTCTTCATATGAGTATTTCTAAAAACGTTTATCGTTAATAATAATAAAAAGAAACTTCAACGTCTATTTACTAGCGTTAACAAAGTCATGTTTTATAGCACTTTCAAGGGGAAAACAACCATGCGAACCACCAGGGAACAGATGATCACCGTCGCACATGGCCACTCGCAATGTTGTCCACGGCATGGTTCTACTACAGTTGCACGGCTTTAACCCTATTAAAGTTATTTAATGCGAAAATACCAAAACAAATTTTAGTGCTCTTAATGGGATATTAGATGCACTGAATTTGTTATTCCCTAAACACCTACTCTACTCAAAAGGTTGTTACTCGCTTAATGTTGTAAATACAACATTACATTAATCAAGGTAAAGTCTCTTACGGTGTCATTATCCAACTTTTATCTAACCCATGTGGGAACAACATTGAAAGTTAGGACTGTGCATTGTCATCAAAATTAAATACAGTCGTAAAACTTCAAATCAATCGGGACATAAATAAACAGAGGAAAAACTGTTTTGGATTGTTTTATCTATTTTAACAAATCGG
>BGZK01004983.1:0-10509 GCA_005406025.1 Eumeta japonica | reverse complement strand
GCAGTAACGATTTTGCTATTCTCTAACTTATAATTAACAACATTGAGAAAAATGTAAGTCTAGTGGCACCACTGGTAAAACATATGTCAAAATAACGAAAAGTGCAAAGAAGAATTGAAAAATTTTCCCTAAGCTGCGAGCAATTTACATTTTATATATTTTAAGCATTTTGTGATATTAGGAAACGTTCCAGGTTAAACGATAAAGTTTTCGGAACTCCGTGATTGGCAGATCAAAAGGATTATCTGCTTCTCGTAGTAAACGGCGACTTACCCAAACTGCTTTGCTGCTCTTGTGTTGACAAACTATACCCTAAATATTCAAATGCCATTTCACAAATTTTATTTATTTTTCAAAAACTTTATTTAATATACAAATATAAAATTTATGTTGTTTTCTCTAACGAAATTAAACTACTACAATCACTTTGTTGTTTATTAACAAAACAGCTGACTCTAATAACAACGATAACAAATGTTGCTAAATATCTGTACTACAGAATAGCAAAATCGCCAATTCACTTGTTATTATTTTAACAATGCCAAGTATTGTTAAAGTGGATACAGAATCGCACTACAGGTTCTTGTAAAACCATATAACTTGCTTTTGGTCTAGTTAATCACTGATTTAAGCTGGAAAATTTTTTTCTTCTAAGTCAGTACTATGGACTCTTGCAATCAGCTGTTTGGTATTGAAACAACTGAAACACATTTCTTTTAAATTTCAAGAGCACTTAAACATAAGCACAATAGGCAGCCATTGCCGGCACCACCTGCCATAAATCAAATACTTATGTTCTTATGGTAACTGTCATTTTGAAGAAGGCGTGGCTACACCGCAACTTGACCATGTTCTAGCTGCCGTTAACTTAAACCTAATTTTATTTATTTTGGATTTTAGATAACACAGATCAGTGATCTTAATTTAGTAAAAAAATTAAATACAGTTTATACGTCACATGAAAAACTTTGTTTTTATGTGATCTTATTGGTGTAGCTGTCGCTTTCAAAATAACAACGTAGCTTGCTTTTGGCTACAAACGTAGCTAGCTATGATATGCGTGTAATGTTGTGTCGAATGTTTTAATGCTTAATTTTAGTAGTTTTAGTTCAAAATTCACATCATTATATTGAAGCCTTTTTCCCATCATAAATCATCATGTAATCTCCGTACAGGTCACCATCCCCAACATAATATATTTTAAGCTGGTTTATTCCCATCGCTAATGATTTTCAGCAATTGCAAAAATTTGCCAACTATCTTTATGAATTTGTTTCGAAGGTCAAATGGAGCTGTTCTCCTTACTTTAATGTTACTCTACTACCCTGGTTAGCCAAACAACTTAAATCTGACTTTTTAAACAACAATTATTTAACAAGAACAGAAAAAGAAATTGTTGCCTTATAATTTTCAACATTTGGTTAATTTAATATTGTATAGAATTGTAAGACAGCTCTTTTCTTAATTGTTCATTATTGTCTACCACATTTGAAATGATAATAGCATCAAATTTAACAACGGCGACAACAAAAAGGATCAGGAAAAGGAGTTGGGGCACAACAACACTAACAATCAACATACATACATATATATTTCTCATTTGGTCCAATATAATATTAGAAATAAAAACAAAATTTAGATACATACATATACGCACAAAGGGATGAAGATAATTTTGTAAATGCGTTAAGCGTTAAAATATTTTGTTGACATTGCGTTGGTTTCGTATTCAAACAGACAATCTAACCGAAGAAAAAAATATCCAAATCATTAAAATGGAACATGGGGAGACACAAACAAAAATCAACATATTGTGTTTGTTCAGTCACGTTGGTAATTGCCGCCACATGGCGTCCCTCACCATGTTCAAGGAAAAAACATAAATATATCTATATGTATGTATGTATATGAAATTCGACAAAAAACAGACGGTTATGACAAGACAACATGCCAAACTAAAGTGTTCCCAAAATCAACATTAGATGAACGAACAAACATTAAGCTTGAGTGCTTAGACCCCTGTTAATATTTCATAACCTCCCCCGCCCCTTCTCCAACAAAAAGCTAAATAAGAAAAAAAATATAGAAATAAATTAAATGATTTCATTGAAAGCTAAAAAGACATAATGATGAATTTAGATTATGTTAACAGAGTTTAAGTTTAATCAAATGGAAATGGCAACTAAAAGTGTGTGATAATGAGTGAGCAAAGCAATTTTAGAATACAAATTTATTTTCATTTTAAGTGTATTCACTTAGCCATTATTAGAAAACCCTTTAATTTTGATTACAGCAAAGTTTTAAAAATTTTATATATTTAAGCCAAATAACAAAGTTTTCTAAATTATATGTCTATCGTAAAGCAGCGCTAGATAGAAGAACAGCTTTTCCGCCATCGCCATTATTTCTTATGTGCGGTCAGACTTGTTTTAATGTTTAGCCTTCGAGAGTCTTGCATCTCACCTGGATGATTGATTTGTCTCATTAATTGTATCGTTAGCGATTGTTTTAAGGGATTTCTTTGTCATTCAGGTGGTTACTATTTGCTATGTGAAGACATAGATCGGGTTCAGTCTGTCACAGAAAACTACAAGTATTCTGTTAATAACATCTTGGGCATGTGATCGATGTTACTCCGCCCTTATTGTGCACATATAGTTCACAAAATTAATAATAACAAGAATTATTTATAGACGTAATAAAAATAACATAACCAATCAAAAAATTACCACTTGTAATAAAACTCACAGCTTATCGATAACTTAAGATAGAATTTGTCGGTGGATTTTGAAGAATATACACTAAAGGTATTGCAGATATTGAACTGGATATATAATTACAGTGAGCTCAAGCTCAAATAAAATATAATAAAAATCGAAAGTGAGTGATATAAATAAATAAGGGCAGATAAGAAATCACAGCCCTGGTTGGTTGAGTACCTGCTTACACTACAAAACAGTTCATATTTATATTATGAAGCCAAGTTTGAAGCAAAAGAGTGCTGATCATTATCATAGTGGATATGAAAAGGCCAGTTGTACCCCAATAACAAGTCTTCAAATTTACTTTTGTTGTCTTCTTAAATATTACACTGTGCGGGGCACTAGTGAGTAAACTGAATTCGGCACATCCTGAATTCCGTGATACTAACCATTTTTCTAGCTACGCTGGCGTGTTCGAGATATATCGCTATTTCAAATTTACAGAAGGTAGCTTAGAAACCATTTAATGTATTCAATTTTATTAAAACCAAATTTGCATGAAAATTTTATTAGAAACTAAATTAAATTAAATTTTTTTTAAAAGAAACGAATTTTTTTTTTTTTTAATATAAAAATTTTTTGCTCCTAAAGATTGCATTAAAAAATTCAAAAATGCAAATGTGCTCATAAATCTTATCAAACACGTAATACATATTCTTTTAAGCAAAACAAACTTTTAAATTTTAAGATCGATTAACAACTTTTTATTTTATTCATAAAATATGAAAAATTTCCATTTCAACCGATTACCAGACGAAACTTCAAAATAAAATTAAATTTTTAAAAATGTAATAATTTATATCTTTGTTTTTCCGCCATAGACTCCAATTTATCGCCTAAAGAGAGTCAAGTTTTTTCCACTATATCAATTTTTCAATCTGGCTGTTACTTGATAAAATCTCTTCATGTTCTTCGAACTCGGCGGATGATTGTTCATTAAATTTTAATGCATGACAATACAGAAAGTAATTTTAATGACTTTTTAACTTGTTTTCGATTAAGCGGTATGAGAGCTAAAGAATTACGAGTTAAACCACTTTCTAAAATTAAATTTACATATCACATGACCTTTTTATATTCTAAGTATTCCTAATGGGCCAGACATTCCACGTCTAATGACAGACCAGCAATTTGAAATGTCATTAAATCATATTTAGTTATTTTCCAAGAATTGTGTAAAATCAGTAATTGAATATGATTTAGGAAATCATTCATCTGAAATTTGGCAAATATATAATAAATAAATAGAGCTCGAGGAGTTAATTAACGATATAATCAAGCCCATTGTTATACAAAAGCACGAAAACTGCCTACACTTTACCACTAGCCATCTGTAAAAGTAATCGAACGCAGCTATGGTATTTTTGTATCCACAAAACACACGTGCATATATTTTGCACACACTTTGCCACGCTTAGATATATTATTTTTCTTTGGCAGAAAACTCGTCCTAAAACAATAAAACTGATCACACCGATCGCCAACATATTTTAGTTTAGCTGATAAACACTAAAAAGCAAATGATAACAAATTTATAAAAACTGTTAAGAGAAAAAAAAATAGAATAAATAAAACCGCACATGTAAGTATATTTAATAAGCAGCAGACATCCTTTGAATGTAAGAACAATTTACAAAATGCCAAAAAGGACGCATAAATTTGAAATTGACAACTATTCAGCATCTGTATGCGGAAAACCTGAAAAACAACATTTAAAATAACAAATCACAAAATGCGTAATGAAGACATATACACATATAACACAAACACTAACACACACATACATACATACACATATTAATATACAAATATTATTGTTTGCTAAAGAGCTCGACTTTTAAATTCTCCCTACATTTGAAGTCCTTTTATGGCACTCACTTGTACGTTTAAAGGAACGTTACACAAGCAGCAGAAATACTCATAGAAAGGACATACAACCACACGTGCATTTTGCAATGGAATACAACAGCTTTAGTTTAAAACCAAATAGAAATAAATATGTACAAAAATATATGTATGTATGTATGTTTGTAGAAATGTTAAAGATATGATTTCATCATATGGTTTGTAAAAGATGATATTTAAATAAGACAGACATTGTAGTAAAAGAAGATGAAGCCCTGCTTACACCACACAGCAGACAAATTAAGAATAAACACAAATGTGTAAAACAATCATAAAAACAACATTGACAACAAGAGAAATTGTTATAAAACAATCGAACACAGATTGGAAGAAAAATAAACCAAAGCAAATCCTAAAACCAAACGGTACGATTTAAGAAAAATACATACGATTATATACATACATATGTACGTTCATTGGAACAGACAGTTTGACTGTTGAGGAGTTACAACAAACTGGAAGACAAACATTAATCAAGAGATAAGAAAAATATTTGTTTTAGTACTTTTTTTTATGATTTTCAGTCTCAAGGATAACATTAAATTTTAAAATAATAAAGTTTTTTTATTTGCCTTTCAGCATTGGTTTTGTTATTAAATGATTTGGAAAATTGAACAAACAAAAAAAAAAAAAATAAATAAAAGAGAAATATACACACGAATACCGAGAGAAAGTGGTTTTATTGTTATGGCCATACAGGGTATGGAAGATTGATCAGTTGTTTAAAATTTTTTTATTTCGGTTAATTACACCAGAAAAAAATTACGGTATTTCAACGGTTGTTTTCCTTAGAAGAGCTCGTGGCTGATTGGCTTAAAATGTCACTACAATATGTGCATTTAGATGCTGATCATCATCGTATGGATATGAAACAACTAACTGAACTCCACTTAATTTTGAGAATTTTAATTTTCTTGTGTTCTTTAACAAAATACGAATCGCAAGCAATAATTTAGAAAAGAACTTAGGGCCGACAAAGAAACTGAAAGTTTATGATAAATATTAAAGTTCAAATAACTAAAATTATCTAATTTCTTTAAGGTAATATTGAAAATTTTTCATTTGAAATTAACAACAATTAATATTAATTTTAAAATTTATTTATATAGAAATTTAATATAATTTTAAGCAACATTTTGTCATATTAGATTTCTTTGCTGTGTTTTTATGTGTAAGAGAATTCCACTAACACATCAGCGATTAAGATTTAATATTAAGCAGCGTTAGTAACTGTTCTCATTTTCATTAAAACCTCTGTCGGCTTCCACCTTGTCAATTGATACCACTCATTCAGCTTTTTGTTCTGTAGCTCCTTATACTCCTTTTAGTAATTACTTTTTATTACTCTCTTAAAGTACAGTTTATATTTTTTCTACCTCAAATACAAAGATGTATCATTCACTAATTACTTTTCAATACAGAACAGTTGAGTATAATAAATAGTTTTCTTAAAATCTCAAACTCTTTCATTATTTACATCATTAAGAAAAATTAATTTTCTTGTTTTAAACATGTTAATTCATGTCATTTGTCATTGTAGCACCTATATTAAGAGTTATTTGCTGTGTGTTTTATTGTTGCTGTACCTCTTAAACAATAGCATTTAAACTGAAAGTAAAGGAATTTTTTTTTTCATAGTATTTTGTCAAATATGTTTTATTACTCGTCCAGAAACATCAGCAGCAGCAACATTTGGCAGAAGTGTTGCTGCATTTAGCTACCATCTTTGTCGCCAACATAAAGAGTTGGCAGTTTTAATAGTTTTTCTTAACAAGAAAAACAGAATAAAACAAAGTAAATAAACGTCAACGGAACGTTAAATGTAAGTAGTGATGAAGCTAAATAGTTGCTTAAGCTATTATTAGTTGACCAGTGTTGCCAGTTGCACAAAACAAAGAAAAATCATTAAGTTATTATGTTAAAAATATATTGTTTTCATTAAATATTTTATATAGACTGCGTTTCTTAACTCGTTATGGAGGGACGGTAACGTTTGCATTGGCAGCTCTGCATATAGAAACTTTAGATCTGGCATGCCAATCATTAGATAGCCTATTTGTGTGGAATTTTGCTAGTTGGCGTGTAAGTTGGGTGACCTCTCCAGCACCCTTCTTTATATATATATATTTATAGAGCCGCCTTGCCATGCTTAATAGATCGTCGATATGGCTGCCATATGGCCAGAAACTGCAGCAGCAAGAATTAATTAGTAAGCGTTTGAGCAAATGCATCAATTCTGTAAACCAAGACGACTTGGTTTTTATATAATTTTCAGCATTTTCAAACATATCAAAGTGAATAGAAAAGCGGTATTAATAAGACTGATTCAAGTTTATTCTCAATATGTTAATGAAATCAACACCAAACAATTCATTCTCTCCATTTCTCTCTCTCTCGCTATCTCTTTGAGTGTAGCAGTAACCGCTAATATTATGCATCCTTAAAAACTAAGTGTTGATTTTAGCAAACCAAAAGGTTGTAGGGTAAAGAATACTCATTAATTAGAGCAAGTGACTGAGTTTACCACTGACGTATATATTCTCTGGTTGTTAGTCTGACATTAACATATGTCAATATAACTTAAAAACCTAAATATGCCTGTCTAAATAATTTATCTAGAGGTTCCATGAAACTTTCTTTTGTATAAAAATTGGTTTCAAAATGAAATGAACCCTCTAAAGGCCACATTATGTTCTGCAGGAACTTAATTCAATTCATTCATTTTATTAGATATGGAAATTTATTTTACATCACCTGGATCAGTGAAATGCCTTACAGCAAGTGGAGGAACCATCAAAGGGATGATCGTTTAAAAATTCTTAGCTCGATCACGGCAGAAATATTTAAATATTATTATTTTCTTTAAAAGCCAATAGTAACAAATCACAGCAGATATTCGATGACTAATAGCGAAGATGATGGTGTTGTCTTACGTCAAATATTTTAGGCTGTATTTTAAAAGATTACTATTGGAATTTCTGAAATACATTTTGTTTACTCATTTTCACACGATTTAGAACAACCAACTGGGCTGTTCTCGCATTGTGGAGGTTCATAAGTGTCGACGTTACTACCAACTCTTCTTAAACGGAAAATAAAATTTTCAACAAAACGCTTACTAAATTGCTTAAATCCTCTTCTTCTTAAATGGCAGCTAGAGAGCTATTGATTGGCAATGATTTTTTTTTTTTTGTTCAAAAGTCAAAACAATCATCAATTTCAAAGTCCAAAATCTCCCAACTGCTACTCAAATTTTAGGAAACAAACAAATTATTCTCAAATTAATTTTTTAAATTTTTAAGTACTTCTAAGTCAAGTTTTGTAACCTGTAATCTAAACCAGCAAAAATTATTTCATCTACTGGTATACAAGTTAACGTGCATTTGATTTAAAACTTGGCAACTCTGTTACTCTGCGAAACTAAACAATTTGTAACATTTAATCAAAAGGAGAAGAAGAATAATTAGGTAGAAACTATTACAGATGGCAAAGGCTACATAACTTGACTTTGAAGCTCTGTAATTAGCGAAAACTTACAAAACTGTGTGCTGATAGAAGAAAAAGAAAAGAACACAATTCTCATTGCACACATTTCCAAAATCCATTACAAACACAGGCACCTTTAAGCAGATGCTGGCAAGAAAATTTATCTGTTGTACAGTTAAGAATCATACAAGTTGAAGATTTCAGAAACAAATTTTAAGTTTTACTTGTAATAAAACTAAGCAGATGAAAAAAACTTCCTTTCACTGCAGCAGTTGTGAAGCTTCAACGAAGTGTATGGTATGCAAGCTGAAGCCAATGAGGCACAACATCAGGTCAATTGGAATCATCAACTTGAGCAAAATAGTTAAAAGTTTTAAAAATAGCTGTAAGCAGACAGCAGCAATAAAGAAATGTTCAGAGGAAGAAACATAAAAGAATTTGTAAGATTTAAACGCCGCCATTCATAGTTGCTATTCATTAAAAAAAGTTTTACTTTTCACAGCACAGTTAACTGTAAAAAGAACATGTTTTATGTTCTTGTACAGAAAACTGTTTCTTTTTATTGTTTGTTTTGTTGACAATGGTGCCAAAATGACACTTTCTTTCTATAAACTTTAAATAACAAAAATAACTGAAGTGATCTTCTCTGTTACAAAATATTTGTAGTTCTTTAACGTTAGCTTAACTTGAAAACGGGCAGAATTTAAGGCTTTAGCCATTTCTTGATTACAACATCAACATGACATTTATGGTGAATATCCAAAGCAAAATAATCATTAAAATATTATTAGAATTTAAACATATGTAAAACATTGCTTTGTTATGGGCTGAGAAAAGTCAGTCGTTCCTAAGAGTCTGAAAATTTGTATACTCATGAACCTGAGTTACTCCAAGCACTTGAAACTGTAATAGTGGGGCTCAGAGCACACAGAGTAATAGCTGTTAGTAAAACCACAACAGTCTTCCAATCGAACTCTACGCAATAATGGAAACTGCAAGGATTCCATTTGATAGGGTATATATTTGTGTGAGGATACCAATCTGTTCTTAATCTGTCTAGTGCTGGATTGTCATCCAGGACGCAAAGAAAAATATCTATGCCAAGAAAAGGGGCAGAAGAGACTTTTATTGTATCCACTACATCTTTTGGAATCAACAGAAATTTAATTAAAGGGAAATGAAAAATTGATGGCATCCATGATAAAGAAAGAATGGAATGGCATGCTATCAGGGCGAAATTACCATTAAAACTGGATAGAAAGGACTTAAAACTACTAACAGGCCACCTACAGACACATGCAGATTCTACGGCCTGGAAGAGAAGTCAACAGAACACACGATCCCAGACTGTACCAGGCAGTTGTGCATAAGAGAAGCAGGGTACTGAATGCCTATACACTGGAAGGACAGGCCTTTGTTAGACTCGATTGAAGGAGTTGCTTAACCGATGTATTAAATCGCAGGGATGCACAAATGACCAACTACGGTCGCAAAATTAATGAAATATAGACATATGCTACACTACATTTCATTACAATGAAGAGGAAACAAGACTGAAGAGAACCAATAGAAGATTAACTCGAAGACATTAAAAGCAGGCCAAATCGGCAGCCCTAATTCCTGTGTTTAGGCCAAGATAAATCTTAGAATTTTTTCCGTCTTTGTGTTCAATATATCCGAAGTTTGTTATGCTGAAGGAAGTAATCTTAGAGTAGATCACACACATCTATAGTAGCTCCTTTATTTAATACCTTGACTATGCCCAAGAAATTCCAATGCCGGATTTTTTAATGAAAATACCTGATTCACCTGGATTCATCTCCTCATACACTGATAAATATGAGGGTGTTCATGTATTCGTTTATCCAAGTGTCATGAAAAGTTCCAGTGACCATTAACCTATTCAGAAACCATATCGCTAGCCAATTTTAAAGGTCATTATTATAACTTTACTGATAACTATCATGAGGATTTTCCAGCGGTATCAGTAAGTTTTCAGTTAAGGACCTCTAAAACTGACTGTAATTGAGAAGTAATAGAGATCTTCAGTTCAAACGAATTATATCTTATAATCCATGAAATCTTATTGAGATATGGCTAACAAAATTAACTGATAGTTATCAATAAGTTGTAATAATGGCCTTCAAGAATATTAATAAACAATGTCAGCCACATTACTAACTACCGATAACTATCGGTAGGATTTATAAGTCATATATCTCAATGAGATTTAATAATTTAAATTCGTCTAAACTAAAGCTCTTGTTTCTCATGAAACGCAGTCATGAGAGTCAAGTGTCAGATTTTGAAATCTCAGTAAAATATACGGCCAAAAATTCTACAGATAGTTATCAGT
>BGZK01004982.1:0-10510 GCA_005406025.1 Eumeta japonica | reverse complement strand
TTTTGAGGTTTAGACAAATATGTCACTATAATCTAATAGAACATCGAACAAACATAGTAGCCGTGACGCAATGTTGCAAAATACTTTTTATAAAAAACTTAAAAACAAACATGAATGAAATTATACCACCTACCTACATACATATGTATGTATATACATATTTTTTTTTTTTAGTGTAGTAAATCAGGTTACATTTTTGGTATGGATGTTTCAAAAAAAAAAAAAAAAAAAAAGGATTCCCTGCAAAATAGCATACATATGTTATATATTTTGGTGGGTTTTACTTCGTATGATAAAATTGGATGGTTAAAAATAGCGGTTCTCGTTAAATCAATTATAAGTATGTTTACATGTACATATATACATAAGTATGTATATGTGTTTCTAGCCGATATCCATAGGTTGTGATTATTTGTATCTGATGTCGCAATTGAAGTCGATTTTAGGTTATTTTGGGCAAAGATAAATACATATGTGCATGTATACATTCTTATGTATATTGATTAAATACTACATACACATGTATATGTGTACATATGTATGTATATGCTCATAACTAAGTTTCTTGTTTGGAAAAGTATTTTTGCGCAAAGATCCTTTATTTTGTATTAGCGAACACATACATATAAATAGATAAACAAAAAATAAGTACATGTATATATACGTATGTATATAGTATGTTTAGTTTAAAATGTCAGCTTTCGCCCAGTTAATATCGTGTTTTCTCAAACGTTTGTTTGCAACGTGTACTTACATTCGATTGTTTTTTTTTATTTAATCCGTGTTTGGAAATTATAATATACTGGAGGGAAGAGTTAGATGTAACATTTAATTTATAAACATGAAATAAACACCTTTATAAATTGGCTGCCTAATTTACTATTATTTGTGTCTGGTGACAAAATACTTTGTCAAACTTTTATGTTTTCCTCAAGGAATTTGTTGCAATGCATGAAAAAAAAATGCAATTAAGAAAAATCTGATACATTCACAACATGCAAAATGTAAATAATGGAAACATCGAGCTGATCGATTTTTTCGGATAGGTATAGGTAGCTAATATTTACGCTAAATATTTAAAAAGCACATTTTGGGAAAAGTTTGGGTGAAATCGCAACTGGCTGAAGAATGACAAACACGTTCTTTATTACATATATTAATTGGAATTAATTTGTTTTCTTTAATAATAAAATGTTTAAAAGGTAAATAAATACATATGTAGAAGAATTTATTTGTAAAAGCTTCTAATTTGCGCTTTTATTATTTACTTTACACATTGGGTATGTGATGGTAACAACAATAAAATTTTGGTTTTGCTTACGATTGAATTATTTTACGAATTTCTTTGAGAGTTTTATGAAATAGAAACATTTTGTTTTCAAAATTAAGAACACTTACATGAGTATGTATATAAATTATATTTTTTTTCATTACCATTTTAACCCCAGTCGTTCACTTTTTAGGTTTTTTATTTGTTGTATTAAAAATGTATATATGTATGTGTGTAAGCTGCTGAGCAAAGATTCGCATTAATAAACATTTTCTTACTGGCAGCTTTCCAACATTTATAAGACTTTCAAATTGAATCAATAATTTTATTTATAAAACTATTATAACGTAATATTACTTATAAAAGGAATAATGCGAACTCACGTGCAAATTTGTACATTCAGAAATAAATATCTGTAACAAATAATATTTTCCGGTGCAGAATAAATAAATACTAGTGACTTCATAGTAAATCAATAAAATTATATTTCCAGCAGGTTGTTTATGAAGCGCTTCTTTTGTTTTGTGTTTCAATGCCAATAGAAATGCATGTTTTTTTTACTTTTTGTTTGTTTTTATTATTAATTATTTAAAGCATTCGAAAATAGTTATAAACTATTATCTAATATGTATAATAGGCCGTGGCATCTAGGCTTTAGGCTGTATATCTAATTCCATACAAGTTCAATCGCATGTATATTACATAACTCAAAATAGGTTAACTTTGCTTTTAATAACATTTTTTACTTGTTATATGTTTATGTTGTCAAATAGTGAAACTTTTAATATACAACATTCTTGTTTAAAAAAAATTTTTAAAATTTTAATTAAAAATATTCGCATTCTATCATGTGAGTGTGATTTTTATATAAAAATATTGACTCTTCACCAAGGAGTGCGCAAATACTGAACTTCCACAGACCAAGTGTGAAGAGCATAAATATTTTTAAAGAAAGATATTTAGTTAGTATGTATGTTTAATTATAATTTTTCATTTGTTATTGTTTTTTTTGTTTTTCTTAAATCAACAATTTGATGCTACATGAAAAGTTAATGCAGTGATATGCATTCTTTAATGTACATATGTGTGATTTGTTTACTATTGATTGCACAGGTGAGCATTTAAGTTTTATTTATCTGAAAAACCAAAATAAATTATTACTTAAACACGAAACCAAAAAACTTGACCCTAAGCCAAGTATAAACCAAAGGCGATAATGACAAATTTAAGAACACGTCCCATGTTATCATGACTCGTTTCTACTATTTTAAAACTATTGCCTACTTTAATAATAATTTATTACTAAATAAAGTATCCACGAGTGGCAAAAATATCAATATCATTTGCGTGAATTTTGATAAAGTAGCAATTTGCTACATTAGTAGTCCCAGCGGTAACACCGCACTCAATGTTGAGGAGAAAATACACAGAATGAATATATTAATTATAGATATTGAATGTAAATTGATTACAATAAGAAAACACAAATCCGATATTATTACTTTTCACAAAATAAAAGTTTTAAATGTATGTACGTATATAATAAAAAGTAATATTTAAATTCAGTGTATTAATTGTACTTTTAATCCACACTTAAATTAAATGTAGAGTTGTAAATTAAAATTTGTAAAAATTAAAATCTAAAGGATCTATAGTTTTCTAATATTTGTTTTTAAATGATTAAAAGTAGTGCAATATTGTGTCAGAACAAGTTTTGAATTAATTATGTATGTATGTATGTAAATTGTCGAAGCAAAACTGTATTAAACAAAGTCGTTAAGTCTTATTGAATAAAATGCCAATCGGTGAGATTTTTTAAAAGCCGTGTTAAAAATTATAATAAATTCCATGGATTTTGCGATCAAGTTGGCATATACATATGTATACATATTTGCGACTCTTGAAAATATAATAAAAACAAAAATTATATTCTTGATTAAACTGTGCATTGAAGAGCTTTATTTTATTTTATTAAAAATGGTTGTGAAGCATCTTCAAATAAATAATTATGTATAGAAAATAAAAAGAACATAAAAATCCTTCCAATTTTAAGCAAAATAAATAAAAAATAACTTATAAAGAAATTATATAATTTTATAATCATCAATTATGTAGGATTTACTCAACAGTTTGCCTTATAGCGTAGAAATGATTTATAAACAATAATTAAAAAAAAAAAGAAACACAATCAAGAAATTAGACATCTTAAGTGAATTTAAATAAATCATAACAAAAAAAAAAATATGTAAATCTCACCTTTCTATCGAGCTATCTAAGCAAAGTACATCCTTTGCTTTAAAACTAACTTTTCCTTGATTATTTAAACCTTAAACAACTTTTCTCAAGCTCTTTCTTATAAGCTCAGCATTTTAAAACTACATATTCTCAAGGCACAACAAGATTATCCCACATATTTACATACATATGTAATATTTTCAGAAGCAACTCAAAAAGTATTTTCTGTGACAAAACAATTTTGCATTATTTACTTACTAACTTTTAAAATTTAATTTATGTACATATGTGTATAAATTTTAAAAACTCATAGGAAAAAAACACTTTTTAACATTATTGAAAAGCAAACTCATGGTGTTTAATAACGAATAAAAACGAATTGCGTGCGTTTGGTGCGCCATTATTAATTAAAACAACTTAATTTTAAGATTTAATAAATCAATATAAATATAAATATGTATGTAAAAATATACATTTCATACTAATTGCCAAAATAAAGTAAAAATGAAAAAAAATAACTACTTTTAGAGTATGTTCATAAAAAGATAAAATATTGTTGAAAGCAATTTCAGTAAAATTTTGTATGACACATTTCAATTTTATTTTAATTTTAATGAATATGCCCATTTATGTTTTCCAAAATATGAATTAAATATAACAACAAAAATAAATTCAGTATAATGAAACAAAAATGTCATACCTTAAATGTAAAAACCTTTTAATAATGTGATGAAATCAAATAAAGAAAACTTATTATACAATTACTAAATAATGGAAATCAAAGGCAACCACTTAAACAAAACTCATCCATTATGTATGTACATATGAGTACATACATATTTAGTATGTACATATATCAGGAAAAACTATTAGAATCTTTACCAATTTATTTTTTAAGCTTTCGCTCAATAATGCAAGAGCTGAAAAGTAAAAAATGTATGTATCCCTTTGTTCTAATTTTGTTAACTTCCAACTCCCACAAATCTTATACATACATAAATGCATCTATGAACAATTAAATAACAAACAACAAATACATACATATGTATGATCAAATCAGATGGTCAGCCATACATACATATGTATGTATGAATAATGAATCATTCACGTAAATTGAACTTTAATTATTAAACAAACAAATCAATCAATATCAATAGGAACTTGAAGATCGAGATCTTAACATTTCTTCCTCACATACATATTTATTTACAACTAAATAATGTATTTGTTTAAAAATGTAAATACATATGTATATAGCCTTATGGTTATGAATGAAACTCACAAAAATAATTTAAAACCATGTTCGATATTTTCTATTTCGTTGGATAGGTGCAGGTAGGTGAAAGGAAGCTCAAAAGGAAATTGAATAAGGCCTTGTAAAGTAAACCATACCTCTGTCTAAAAACACTGATTATTGTCAATTTCGTGTTTGACCAATATCAAATAAATAAAACGGATATATTTACATACATATCCCTACAAATAATTATTGGATTACATATTCCAAAGGAGTACTTTTTGGAGTACTCCTGTATAATGCAGGTATAGACCATTTCATTGTGCTTGTTTTCAACGATTTGGCAACACTAGAGCAATTTTTGGAGCACTTTCATAAGTGATATTGTTACTTTGTATGTGGTCCACATAGTAAATTTGCTAGCATTACAAATATACCACTGAGGGAGTCCTCATCATTAAACTGCTCCTCCAACTTCTACCCAAAGCGTTAATGAAAACTAAGTTTGATTAATTTTAGTTTTAAATAAAATCAAGAGTTCCTCATGGCAGTAAACTAGTTATAAATTAATGCCTGATCAGTGTAAACGTGCACGCAAAGATAAAACATGATTGAGAGAATCAGAATCGCAAACTATCATTAATGTTTGCATCTCAAACATATTTTATTATAGTAAATTTAAAAATGTTAACGACAAAAATATATGTTTAAGTTATATCAGGACCATAAAAAATTAATTCGTGCAAACATATATGTCAAATATAAACAAGAATGTTCGAGGCGACCATTCAATAACCATGTTTTTTTCGTTGCGTGTGTTATGACAGTAATAGCTTATTAGGGATTTCGGGCCAATCCGCTTAATATTACCAGATTTTACAAACAAAATGAAATTTGCCTTGAGAACAGAATATATCAAAATCGTTTTAAAGTAAGCTATGCCTGAAATAGTAAGCTATGCTTCCTCACTCAACGTTGGGATGCTGAAATTGAACATGCTAGAACTAAATACATTTGTAATCTAATCATATTATTTTGTTGAAGTACTTGGTCTTTCAAAATCCTTAATTTGACATTTGACAATGAATTTATTATTTGTTATAATAGTGCATCGACCAACACGTTCAATTTTCTTTTGTCTTTTGGACACTAAGCAAATGAGCGAGGCTGCCTACATATTGAACTTCGGCAATTAAATGCTGATTAAGGAAGAGTACTTGTTACACAAAAAGTAATACCAATTTCAATAATAAAAGGTTTGCTATTCTTTTTTGTTTTAATTAAACACAGAACAAATTATCAAATGTATAAATATCCATAAAACAAACATATTAACAACTTAACAACTCAAAAATTCATCCTTAATTATTTCCTAAAATATATTTACTACTCAAAATTAAGTTACGTACACACACATATAAAATGCCTTAAGTTTTTTTAAATAAAACAAAACAAATAATTAATAATAAAACAACAAAGAAGAAAGTACTAAAGTGGAAAATTTTAACACACATACATATATTATTATTATAAAACTTTAAATTTAAAACAAAAACACTACACAATACATTAATAAACAAGTATCCCAAAGTGACCCACCTCTCATTTAAATCCTGGTACTTACATACATACATAAATGGTGCATATATATAAGATAAAACGTTAAAAAGCAAATTACTTTATATAAAATATAAATGTAAACCAGGTTTTAACAAAATCAAAATATC
Source organism: Eumeta japonica (assembly GCA_005406025.1). NCBI lineage: Eukaryota > Metazoa > Arthropoda > Insecta > Lepidoptera > Psychidae > Eumeta > Eumeta japonica. Next base: position 4,041 of record BGZK01004982.1, on the reverse strand, counting down.
ACCCAAATTAAGTAAAACAAAAATAAAACTTTAAATGGCAAAATATTCCCTACCCAAACCTTCCTGTACTTCCTTTTTTCCTTTAATCTTTTGTTAAGAAAAATAACTTAATTATATTTTGTCCCATCTCCCAATCCCCAAAATTTAGAAAAGAGATTAAATTTTTGCTTCAAACCATGAAGGATCCAGTGAAAATAGATGAATCGGCAACTCTCTTTGTGCTGCAAAATATGTATTCCTGCTTATCTGGTGACAGATACATTCATATACATACATATATATCGCTTGGGGTAGGGGTTGGTGCGAAAATATGAATGTATGAATTCAAGAAGTCAAATGAGGGATAATAAATAACTTTGGATGTTAACGTGAGTATGAAACAATATCACAAACAATAGTTTGAAATGGTTTTATATATAATACATACAAACATAGTTGCACATGTACATTGCAGCTGTGGAGTTGAACGAAAGCACTAGTATTATTCGACTAGGCCCATATAATATGATCAAGCCTACTTTCAAAATCATAAAATGGACGGGTTTGTGTTAAAATTTTTTGTTGTTTCCAACGTATTTATGCGAACGATCGATATCGAGTGACATCGTGGGCCAGGCAGTAAATACCTTCCAAAACCGAAATCATTTGTTTCATTTAACATCGCGTGTTTCGAATTTTAGTCGTTATAAGAAATGCAAATATTTATACTGTTGTTACTATGTTTTAGTACATCTGACTCGTTGTCATCAAGATAATTCAATGATGCGCTTTAAAAAAAATTAAAAAAAGTTTTTCTTGTATCTCAAATAAGGTTGAAAATTTATTAGTGAGCTTCTTTTGACATACCCATATTCGTATTCCCAAATAATACAAATTTATATTCGTATCAACACTTTGCAGATAGTGTTGAATAAATTATCGCATAGAAAACAACACAGAAATTTGCTCTGTTTGCATTAATTTGGAATTCGTTTTAAGAAATCTGTATTAGTCACCGAGCGTTTGACGGGCGACAATGTGTCAAAAGTATGCTTAATGTACGTGCATAAATTTCTACATACACAACTTTGCTATTTGCTAACTTTTGCTATGAACTTAGAACCAAAAAATTAATTAAACCAAGTAACTTACTGTTACACAAACGCACATCTTTAGTATGTCCATATATGCGTTCATATACACATATATTTTTTTATTGATTGTGTATCATAAGATTGTACTTTCTAATAATCGTCCATACTCTTTTTACATGCTTGCGCCCCAGAGGTTAACATACGTAGATACATATTTGTTAAAATAAGAGCGTTAAGCAATTAATATTAAAATAAATTCATGAAAATCAACCCACGAAACTGCATTGAACTGATTTTCGTTGGCTCACTGCAACGAAGTCTTTCAGCCAGTAAGACCACGCACGTAGCAATTGTAATCAAACAATATAAATGCATACATACATATGTAGACTTAATGCTCAATTGTTTGACTTAATTGCAGTGAGCTGACTGAAATCGGTACAATGCGCAGGTAGTGGAACCTTGGCTTAGACATTTTTCGGAAATAGTCAGAACACTATACTTTTTCATTCCTATAACAATGTTTTAAATTGTTTTCACTTTTTATGATGTAGTTGCAGCCATGCTATGAAATCTAAACAAGCCCAGATTTCTCGAAGTGGACCTTTCTCCCCACGGTATGCACTTTCAAATCTTGTTTTCACTTTTTAGTGCATATATTTTCTTTAAAACGATGTTTTGGGCTGTACATGAGATAAAAGAAATGGATATTATATGATAATTGATATAAAACAAAAAAGCAAACAAGTATTGAAGTATGTTCACAAAACACCTGGCGTTTATAAATGAAACAAATTTTTACCGGTTTCGCATTCAATAAATAAAAGTAGATTTTCAACTTATTTGTATGACTAAAGTTAAATTATAGCAGCATGCCAAGTTGGCCATATCTTTAAAGCGGTGCAGCATATGAATATCAGCATGTACCTCATTTACAGTTTATGATTCTTAATATAATCACGTGATGTTGCAGTTTTTTTCTAGAATTGGAGATACAGTGTTCTTTGACTTCTAGCTTCTAATGACTTAATATAAATAAACCTAAAGAAAAGGTATTAAATTGCTTAAAAGGTTTAAAATGCAAGCTCCTCGGTAAAAATTTATTATTAGAATGCAATTAACACACGTGCACATTTACTCAGGTGTAAAATATATATACGCAGACTTAAAAAAAACGCAAAATTTCAACGAAATTTTCACTAAAAAGTCATGTGAGAGAATTATCAAGGACAAACCGTCTTTACTACGATAAAAAACAATTTCTCTCAATATTTGGCGTACAGAAACAAACGTCTGTTTGGCCAACTGGGGTTATTGTCTTTATCGTATAAATGAAAAAGTTATAGTGCTAATTTAAACGCTTATAAATTAAAAAAAATTGTAAGTAAACTGGAACTGCAGCTTTTTGGTTTGGTTTTTCGCAACATACTTGAACGTTCTGGTATTATTATGTGACTTGTAGTTGATTTTTTGTTTGGGCATATACATACATTTAATTTGTATACAATTTATCAAAGAGGATTTTTCGTAATAGATTTGGTTGGAACACCGTTTCTGTGTCAATAGATAAAACTATGCCAAATTATATGGAAGCTGTTTAAAATCCAATTATTACCAAAATCGTTTTTCTTCTTTAAAATTATTTAAGAATATCTAAATATAGCACTGATTTTTGTACATACATATATAATTGGGAATATGACGAAAAGTCGGCACTTTTGTCAACCCTGGTTAAACTCTACATCACCGGCATGTTAATAAGTGTTCCCATGCCCAAATAAATTTATAGCATAAATGTATTTGCCAAAGTACACCCAGTTTCATATTCACAACAAATATTTTTAACTATACATTGGTAAAGGGTATATTCGATTCAGCATGGCTGAATATTGCGCTCTTACTTATGTTAACAGAATAAATTAATAAAATCAAAATAAGTTTAGCATCGAAGGTCAGGGTTATCGCAAATCAAAATTTTTATTATTAATAACATGTATGCATACATACATATGTATATAAAACACTCTTCAGTTGTGCAAACATTTTCACCGCTAAACCTAATGCACAACAACAATAATTGATATTTTAGTATTTTTTTTAATTTAGGTACACGCAAAGAAAAAACATGGCTATTGAATGGTCACTTCGACCATTCTTATCCTAACAAAAATTTTAACATATGTATTTTTTTTGTCCTTAACACTTTTACAATCGCTACTAGTTATAATATTACATGTATGTTGTTCTTAATTTAAAATGTTAGTCCGATTCAGCGAAACATTCGAATTGAGGGAAATGTTACTATTTTCAACAATACAATTGTATATTGCACATATATGTATCTTTGTTTATTTAGTAAGAACAAAATTAAACAAAAGGTTTTCCCCTGAACATAAAAATATGTTTGAGACAATAGTGGTCCAAACATTAATGATAGCTTGCGATTGTGACTGTCTCTACCATAGGGTTTCTTTGCGTGTAGGTACATATTATTTCCAATATACATATGTATAGTATATATTCATATACATTTGATCATATGCACATTTATGTATGTATGATACCCTCAAATAGTTAATAGTTTTAGAAATTTTAAGAATCTTTGCTATCAGTGTTATTAGATGGAAAATATAGTTATGTTCTTCAGCAGCATATATCCACCAATGATGGCATGTTATCCGATTTAGCACATTCGACTTGTCACTAGTTTTATTACATACTTTTATAAAAATGCAACCCTGATCCAATGGAAAATGTTATCCCTAAACACAATGATACGGCTTGAGGTGTCGAATTTTCATAACATTGCCACAAATTATGGTATAGGTTAAGTTTTTGATAATTTTTAATACAATAAAACAGCCCGGACCACCGTTTATACGGTTCCACTGTATTTTTTTTTTTTTTATATTATCTGTCTGCTTACAGTAACATATTTGATAAGAGCTTGAATCAAGTAGTTCTTCTG
>BGZK01004981.1:0-10513 GCA_005406025.1 Eumeta japonica | reverse complement strand
TTGGTATACTGGATTCTAAATATTCGGAAGATATGGCAAGTAAACACCATCGCACAATTAAGGAGAGCAGGGCATATCTACTCAATCTGTTACGAAACCAAACATCCATTGTAGACTCTACTATTAATATTATGAAGTCAGACCAAGGCCTAATAAAGAAGAAATTTAACCAAATAGAGCAACAAATATCACAAGTCTATAACAAGATACATTACGACAGTAAGGAACTATACCAAGAAAAAATTTACCGAGTTTTGCATCCTTAAGTATACAACTAACAATAAGTATTGCAAATCTACAAAACACACAGCCTTTAATTTTGGATATTCTGACAAATACTCACCATGCCATTATAAGTCCCCTCTTCTCACCCAGTACCAACTACAAAGGAAATAGAAAAAATAAGCATACATTTACCCGAGTCACTGGAATTACCTGTAAGGAAATGATGCATTACAATTGTACAAATTAATGACGGTCCAAGGAGGGCTTACGAATAACACAGCCATTTTCGCGTTAGTGTGCCATTAGTTGAGCATGACCAGTTTACAATATTCAACCTTGTACCGGTACCAAATTGGATCAACAATACCTTAGTTTCAATAAACATATGCTCCTCTTATTTGGCAGTCAATATTAACCGTCGTCAATATTTTTCCATGGAAAAAGGTGAACTTGATTTGTGCTCTATCATCAAGGAAGATAGTTTCATATGCACCAATATACAGATCCGGCATGAATCAGCATCATCCATATGCGAAACCAGTCTCCTGCACGACGAGAGCAAAGTTGACTGTCCAATGCAACAAGTAAAAAACATCAATACTTGTATACGTCTTCATCACAAGAATAAATGGATCTACGCTCTAACATCAGCAATCCATACAAAAGCAGTGTGTAAGAAAGAGATCACTCAGTTTACACTAAAAGGGTCCGGTCTACTTCACTTTGATCCTGAATGCACTCTAAAAATCCACATTATATCAATTCAAGGCCAACAGACCATCTCTAGTTCACTTAGTACCTCATACACAAATCTTTGGACAATTACCGAACCAACACAGTTAACCAGGCTGAACCTTTCCTTCAACCAAATCCACAGCAAATACCACAAGCAAATACAAAACCTAACAAAATTACAAACTTTACTTAAGTCCCAGGAACTGATTCAGTTACCGCGTAAAGTTGAGACTCATAATTATCAGAACAAAACTATCGGATATTTAGCCTTAACTATCACGTGCGGCATTTTGATATATCTAACTATCATACGAAGGTGTAAAACTCAGCCCATTCCGGGACCTCGCAATCAGCATACAATGTCCAACTTCACGGTGCAGATGGATTCATCACAACCACAGATGCACCAAAATCCTCAAAACAATGAGAAGTGACACATACACGCATTCATCAATAGTTGAACTGTGCTCAACGGGGGCAGAATGTTAACACATATACTTATTCAACTAAGTGAATGAACTTTTGTCTTGACGTAAATAATATTTAATTTTAATTTTTTATGCTTATTAAGCTTTAATTTACCTAAGTTAATGAACTTAGTGTATTGCCCTAAATAATATTTGATTTTACTTTTATGATTATTTGCAGTTTTACTTCCTATTATGTCAAAATTGCAAGACATGCATTTAAATTATTGGTTCTTTTGCTCCAACTTATTTTGTTTTGTTTTGTACAAACATATAGTCAGCATTTTCTTTTGTAATTAGGTCACTACGAAAGTTGGCATTCATGAACTAAACAGATGTCGTAATTTGAAGTTAGCAAGTAAGCATTTTAACTATTCATTAAGTACTATAAAAACAGAAATAATAAAGATATTAATAAGAGTGTTTTATATTAATTACAAGAATTAACATTATTTTAATTAAACAATTATTACCTCCTGGTTAAAGTGCCTGTGTGGTATTAATACAAAATAACAACTTTCTTCAGGTTACATGTGCCTGTAAGGAATCATTTATTTCATGTTACCGATATTATTATTAGTAACACCCCCATTCGTATTAAGAGCAGATAATAGTGCCATCGGTGATTATTTCCGTTTTCTTGTATAACACAATTTAATGTTATGTGTATGTGCTCGTCGATAAAATCAAAAGCAGTGGGAACTGATAACCTACACCTCAAATTTATTAGAACATTCATGCCACTAATTCTCCCATTACGTCACAGATCTATTAAATAACATTATAATGTCCTCTGCATTCCCATCAAACTGGAAACATGCTAAAATTATACCACTAACCAAAGTAATTGGAGAATATAGGCCAATAGCCATTTTGAGTTTTCTTTCGAAAGATCTTGAGAAAATTCTATTTAAGCAAATGAATAAGTATGTGAATACTAAAACATTCTTTCAAGTACACAATCAGGTTTCCGCGAAGATCACAGTTATGTTACGGCTCTAATGAAAGTAAGTGAACGCATATGACAGGGATTGGGTGATGGAAATATAAATTTCTTAGTGCTTCTTGATCACTTCAAGGCTTTTGATACGGTAGACCATGTCATACCAACGAAGAAACACTTTTTCGGACTTTCGGGCACATCCATTAATCTTATTGTGTCATATCTTTCTGATCGAGTGCAATCCATTTTTGCCAATAATGTTTGGTCTAAGAAACTGCCACTCAAAAGGTGTTGCATAGGGATCTATATTGGGACCATTTTATTTTCAATATATGCAAATAACTTGCCAAAACTACGTTCTTATCTTTATGCAGATAATGTTCAACTTGCATTAAGTATCGCTCCTGAATATTGAGACAGGTATTCTGACTGAGCAGAATTCAACTGTAACTAGTGAACCCAAAATCAAAATGCATCATCATTCGCAAGAAACACCTAATTCCCTTTTTACCTGAGGATACTGTTTTAAATGGTGAAAAAATTGAAATTGTTAACAGGGTAAAGAATCTGGGGACAGTTTTCAATAATCATTTGATGTGGGTCGATCAGATAGTTTCACTAGCAGGTCAATTGTATTTAAAGTTGCGCGCACTCTGGTCTACACAATACTTCACACCTTTAAGAATAAGAATTTGGCTTGCCAAAATATATCATATGCCTTCCCTATTGTATTGTTGTGAGCTATTTGTAAGTTGCGATACAGTCAGTCGAAGAAATTGAATGTTTTATTTAACAATATTATAAGGTTTATTGATTGAGAAGATCTAATCATTTTTCTTCAATTTCTGTGGAATCAGTTTTGAAAGCCTTTTGAAAATCCGCACTCAATTGCTTTTGCATAAAATTATTCACAGGCAAATCCCGAAATACATATTTGAAAACCTTCATTTATTCCAATCACCACGTAATCGAGACATGTAATACCTCGGCATCAGTGCTTAGTGTCCGAATGGCATTTTATGTACATGCCGCTCGACTTTGGAATAATCTTCCACTCTGTCAACAATTAAACAGCAATACTTATGGCTTCAATAAATTTCTAGTCCATTTTTTTAAATTAAATTTTGAAGAAATTATTAGAACCTTTAATTTTAATTTCTTTTCGTTTCTTTTTTTATAAGTTTTTAATTTCTATTTATCATGTCTTTTTATATCTTTTTTTTGTATTGCAATATTTTAAAACCTTGTTAAATACTTTTGTGTTCGAGTTAAAAACTTGTATTATTTTTTTGTATTCATCATAATCCGTTTCTGTACTACAAATATAAGATTAAACCGCGTCTCACATTTAAAAAATATTTGCCCAAACAAGCGGGACCACTACTTTCTTGTTGTCTGTTTATTTCGAGCAGAAGCCTATATAAAGTCAGAATGCATTTACGTATGGTCCAACACACGAAAAGAAAAATATAAAAAAACTGACGAGCATTTAATTTCAAATCAAAATAATTTGAAATTTTGTTTGACAAATAATAAATAGAAAATTTGTAAACAAAATTTGATTTGTTCTTACTGTTTGCTTGTACGAAAGAACTTAAATTTATATTAAAATTTTATATATATATTTTTCGGCAAACAATAATTCATATCATTATCTTCTAAAATTTAGTATTTCTACGTCTTTCACTTTTTTATTTTGTTTTTATTTTCACTAATTGAGTACACATGTGCATCAATGCAATTTGATACATTTTTATGTTTGCACGCGCCCTGAAATAAGAGTTAATACAGAAAGTAAGGGTCTCGTTTTTCAGCTAATATTTGTTAAATGTGATCGCAGCTTAAGTCTTGTTATACAGGAAATAAATAAAATAAAACATAACACTTCAACTGTCAAAAATTTTCTTTTTGGCTCTCTCGCAGCAAGAGATTTATAATACGCAGACAACATTTTGTACAAAGTGATGCAAAATATGTGTACGCAGAGGGACCTTATATCAACTGTGTATAAAGAAAGAAACTAAAAGGTCTTCTAACCTAATAATAGTTTAAAATAAAATTGCTTTATAGTGAATAAATCATTTTTGAATTATAATAAATATCTATAAAAAAAATGTAATTATTATTATTATTATTTTTTGTTGTTGAAACAGCAGGAATTACACATCAGTTTCTGATGTCGATGACGATGACAACAGTTATATAAGGATTCTCCAAGTATTTGAAACTTCCTGATGAAATTCATTGTTAATGGCATGGTACCCAGGTACCTTTGGCTTTTCATCTCAAGTTTTTTAAGAAGCTAATAATCCTAACATTTAAAATTTTTGGCATTACCTAAATAAACTTTGCATTGCAATAGCTTTATGATAAAGAAAAATCAGGCATGTTCTGACACTCGCAAAACGCATAATATTTGCGATTGTGACTTGAAGTCGCAAGATTGGTGTTCTGTAAATCGCAAACGCAAGAATTTTGGCGAGTTCAACTCGCAATTGTATATTGAAGTGAACTGATAAAATTACAAAAAACTGAACATTAAACAAACAATTAAATGATAAATATATTAAATTAAATATGTTTTCTTCTTATTTGTATCAAAACTAGACGATTTTGTTGACTATTTTAATAAAATATATTAAATTTAAAAAAGCTTTTTTGTTTTGCTCATTTTCCTCTCCATTGTTGCATTCATTTCTCCATCCTATTTTTTTAATGACAATATTTGTAACAAAATGTTGCTGGCATTTTTAATAAATGTACATATGTATGTTTGTATATTTTAGAATAATTATCTGTGCAAACTTTTTATCTTCTTTATTTACATACGTTTTGTTTTAAATTTATTATTTTTTTCACGGAATCTTTGTATTCTTAAAATATTTAACTTTTTTGCAATTTTCTTATTTTATTTGTTTACATTTTGCTTTGGTAAAACATATGTTTTTAATTTTCGAATACAACTTCGAATATGGCAACCAGCAAGCAAAACGCGTGAGTTACAGAACATCTAAAAATAACTTTGGCGTTTTTAAGTCGCTTAGCGATTTCAAATACTTGCGAGTGTCAGAACATGCCTGAATATTTTGAATAGGCGTGGTAGAGCAATTTTTTCTAACACCCTTAACAGTATGGCAAGGTACTCGGTATCAAGTATATATTATTTCAGTGTTACTGGCCGTAATTTTATTTTACAGAATTTATTTTATCTCTTACCTAAATATTATTTTCAATAATAATGATAAAAATGTTGTTGCTTTCAGCATTGAAAAATCAATTCGTGTATATAATTTTCATGAAAATTTAAATTCAACAGTATTTCAGTGATTACCTAAAAATCAAAAACAATGAAATTTATTATAAAGTACCTACATTACTTTCCCTTCGAAAAATATCAACATCAATAAATTAAATGCAACGTTGCGATTTATTGAATGAATTATCAGTATCAATTATCTTCCTTTCAATTACTGCTAACTGAAGGCGGACGATCGATACCGTTATAATCAATTTCTCAATTTTGAAATATTTCTTATCCCTTTTTACAACCTTGTATGATCCTTTATATGGCTGTTGTAAAGAGACATTTTACTTATCATGCGCAGAAATACAGATTTACAACTTTGCAAGTCCTTTTGTACGTAAAAATTCTCTTCGGATGTCCAAATGTATTTGTTCAAAACAACTGTCCGGAATGGCAATTTTAACCGCTGGCGACTTTTGATAGCTTAGAAAATGTCTTGTTCATTAATTTATTTGTTTATCCATATTTGTCCAGAAATACCTCCCCGTTATTAGACGCTTACTAGACCGAAGAGTACATTCATCGCTTTTATATCAAATACCACTCTCTGCCAAGACTTTAGAAACATGGGACTGATTATAGTACCTGGGACCTCAAACCAAAGTTCTGTAGTGGCACCTCAGCAGCTTTTAATTACAAGATCCTCAATAATCAGTTGCTTATCTCAGTTCCCTGCTCCTGTTGTAAGGTTGTGAGATTCAAATCATGACTAGTAATAATAAACATTGAAAGGCCTAGAAAGAATATACGTCACAACATTTAATTCACCTTCAATGTACCGAATATCTGTCGTGAATTGAGAAATATATTCAAAATGCCTTGTCTGTCTAGGACTTCTCTCTGTCTTTGAATTCATAGCACCGGTAAGCGGTTTATGATCTATATAAATAACAAAATCGCGACCCTCCAGTAAGTGCCTAGAATGCTTTGCATTCAGATAGAAGCAACTTCCAGCATTTGCTTATCGAACTGTATTTTGTCTCTGATGGTGTCAGTTCGCAGCACTACCGTCCATTCAATCTGCTTTGTTTTCCACTGCAAGCGCTATGGGCTAAATCGCTGACGTTCTGTATTGCAAGCCAGTATGTAGCGATGATAATAGTTTATATTACCGATAAACTGTCGCATCCGCTTGACACACAACGGCTTTTCAAAATTCTCTATGGCACAAACTTTCTTTTCGGCTGGTTGGATACCATTAAAGTACTACCAGCTCCAAAAATTATTTTCCCGGTTTAATGTTCAATACTACTCATACTAAACACTTAAACACCTGCTTTAAATGGTCAAAATGTTGATCCTTACTATTGCCGGCAACTAACAATTCATCGATGTATGCAAGGACTAAATCAAGCCTACTAAATACTTCGTTCACTAAACTCTGAAAAGTCTGAGCCGAATAACGTAAACAAACCAGCATTCGAAAGAATTAGAACATTCCAAATGGTGTGGTTATAGCTGTTTTAAAAATATCCTCTTCTGCCATAGGTATTTGATGGTAGGCCCTTATTATCAAATCAATTTCAGAAAAAATCTTCTTTCCTATTTTGTTAAACAAATCATGAGTATTCGGTAGCATACATCCAGTCCAGGGTATCAAAAGCATTTGAACCCGGTGGCTCCCGTAGAGCAAACGAGGTTGCAAAATCAAAATTTTTCATGTGCTTCTTATAGTAAACTTTTCAACGATCTCAAATATACTACTCTTAATAATATCAGACTTTTAGTTTAGAAGATATAACAGTTCAAAGTTAAACTATTTTCGGAATTTAAAAAAACACACAATTTTTAGTAATTTTATCTGATTTCAGGTGTAATATCACGAAAAATAGGTAACGAGTGTTTTATTTCTAGTGATTGATGTGCTTATTAAATGTATAATAATAAAAAAATTGTGCTGTTTGCTTTGTGTTTCTCTAGGTAAATCAGTATTTAAAACTATAAATTTTTCACTATTTTTCAACTTTGACGGAAATAAAAAAATTACCTTTTACCTCCGCCATATTTTCAATATATGTTCTTTAACTAGTCTTTTACATAACTGAAAGGTTTTATCTGCCTTTACGTGCCTGTTTGGCTTCTACAGGTAAAAACTGTTAAAAAGACATGGTTACAGAAATTGTATGGCGGGCATCCCTTACATGCTGACTGACAGTTACTTTGATGTAATAGTTTGAAAATTGCATTTTAAGTCAATTGTCTACCTGAGAGCTTCTGGCGAAAATTTGGTACTAATATTCTGTTACAGACACAAGATGCTCAAAAACTACTCATTGAAATTAGCAGGTACACCTCACTTAAAATTATTTTAGGCTTACAAATGGTGAAGAACAATATTGACTTATGGTACAGGTAGGCATAAATGTTATTTGGATACGTGCATAATATCATAACTATATAAATCAGCCTAAATGCATATGTATGCATGTAACACCTTTTAGGCATGGTAGCATAGGCCTATATTGCAAAACAAGCTTAATGCCTGCATTAGTCTACGACTGAAAGTTGGCGAAACAAGTACTGAAAACATGGCGTTGAACAATTTAAAACTATTTGAACTGTTTAGAAAATCAATCACACCAACGTGTTTCGCGGAAGCTGCTTTAGAAGAACTCGATAGCTTATACGGAAATATAGAGAAGCAAAAGTATAAAAATAAACTTTGTATGATACATGCAAAATTAAGGCAAAATGGGTGATATGCAATCGAACCATTAACATCTTCAACTCCAAATACGAAGACTGAAGAATGAAGACATACTGGATATATTGGCAGTAGATAAACCCTCCACATCAACCAGAGAAAAGGGAAGGCAAAAAGTATGGAGGAGTGTTCAATTTTCACAAGAAAGAGGAAACTTGCCGATTCCACCAATGACTTGACCACGAAGGATTTATCGGATGCGCTGTCTATTAAATACACAAAGGATAGTGAAAGAGTTAGGTCATGATTACAAAATCTGTTGCTGATGCAAGCCCACTTCGACTAAAAGGATTAAGGAGAGCATTCCCACCCCACAACCGCACAAATTAAAAAGTATGGTTCCGAAGAAGCCTTGGCCCTGTTGGACTAGAACTTTCCAAAGAGAAATATGAGAAACTACGGACATCTTTAATGCGACACGGAGCTGATGTTTTACCGGATACAAGCATATTACGCAAGCCAAAATAAATTCACGACCACTGCGTACGGAGTTTACGGAAGTCTCTGCGAAAGCCAATCTGCAGGATCTTATGGACCATACAAAACGGTTGTTGATGAATGAAATTCTTCCAGAGAAACTAACATTGATCAGCAAATGGGCTGCGATGGATCATCCGGACAAAGCGTTTAAAGGCAAAGGATATCGTCCAATGACGCTACAATATCCGACGGAAATATGTTTATGGCATCTGTTGTTCCATTGCGGCTAAAATCTGATGTTTCCCTACACTGGAAAAATCACGACCGTCATCAGTGCATTATTGCCGACCAATAATGTTTCAGTTTGCAAAGGAATCGGCAGAACTTATAAGGACCACAGTGAAGGACATTGAAGAACAAATAAGCAAGATTAAGCTTACAAGAGTGCAAATTGGAGAAGGAACTACGAGTTCCAGCTGACCATGGTTGACGGAAATGTCGTAAACGAACTGACAGGAACAACCTCAACATTGTCATGGCAGATTTGCAAAAAGAATCAGAAGAACTTCGGCAATTTAAACGATTCCACAAACGAATAGAATTACGAATATGGAATGCACGCAAGGATAAGGTGTATGGATAAGGAAAAGATCAGAAAGAAGCAAATACAGAATGCTTTTTTAAGCAACTTGGACTAAAAGTAGACTATCCCAGGTATGGATACGGTAACTCAAATGATGGAAACACTTCAAGGAGATTTTTGCAAATGATGAGGCGGTAACTAGAATCACTGGAATTGACAATGAAATTGTCAAAAGATTGGGAACGATCTTAAATGTTTTAAACTGCCAAGAAAGTGTTAATTCTACAAAATTTGAAACTGCATCTCTTTTAGCAAAATTTATCCACAGAAGAGTTGACCCCGACCGTCCATAAAATATTGGCGCATGAGATATAATTGAGTACCAGTCTTTGCCAATTGGAAAAGCTTTCTGAGTCTCTTAACAAATTTTACAAAAATATAGATTGCAGAACACGTTCAAAGCATCAAGGGTGAGGCAAATTGAGGACCTCTTCAACATGTTGGCAGCATCTTCCGATCCACTTATTTCTTCCCTGCGGCATGTGAAGTCACGAAAAGAATTACAATGGAATTATACTTTAGAAATGATTAGTCTTTTAGATATACCTTCTGTTTACAATTGTGATGACTATTTTACAGAAAATTGAAAAAAATTAATTGAAAAATTTTTTAATTTGTTAGCTAAATAAAAAAAATAAAGTAAAATAATTTGATTTTAATTACCATAAATAGATGAGTTAGAAAAGAAATTTGAGTTTGGAAATGATTGTCTTTCAGATATACTTTGTCTTACCAAGAAAATGAATATTTTACAGAAAATTGAAAAATCATTTAAAAAAACTCTTTTGTTGCAATTTTTAGGTTATATCTTAAAACATGAAAAGCTTACAAAAGAACTACAAAAAATATAAAATTCTTAAAAAATTTTTTTATTACCAAAACTTTAATTTTTAACAAATTTTAACTTTGAACACCCATAAGTAAGCACCTATAAGGTTTAGCGTCCACTCCAAACGCTCATTTTATAGGCTGAACAATTATCTATCACATGCAATTTAAATTTTTCGATTATCTTGTTCGGGTCAAAAGATATGATTTTTGCAATGAAAAAAGTCAAATGGCGCCACTGTGC
>BGZK01004980.1:0-10513 GCA_005406025.1 Eumeta japonica | reverse complement strand
ACATCATGAAATCTCTTAATATAAGAATTATGTATTTAAATTTATTTAAACATTTGATAAATGTTTTGTGTTCTATCAATTAATTTTAGTGCGTCTTAACATTAATCCTATTGTTCATCAAAGATGTGTATGCTCTTATCAACTATGTCAGCTATGTAGAAGCGCTGTTTACTTTAATTTCTGTTTCCGGTTTATTGTGGCTGCGTTATAAACAACCCAAAACCGAAAGGCCAATACGTGTTAATCTTGCTTTACCCGCTGTCTCTCTTAATCACGCCTCTTCTTAGTGATCTCATCATTCTTCCAATCGCCGCTAGAAGTTGGCGTTGGCTGTGGTTATCATTTTATCTGGCATTCCAGTTTATTATTTGACAATACATCGACCAGTTAAATGGCTCACAAATATGTCTCAAGCCATTAATGTGTGGTGTTCAAAATTTTTTATTTGTAATGCCAAATCAAGAAAATTTGATTAAGTTTAGTTATTAAATTATTATAAATAATGAAAACATAAAAGACTAATTTAAATTTAATATAATGTTCGTGTATGTATTTATTGTATCCATACACAGTGTATACAATGCAATGATTAAAATATTATTCAAACTTAAGAGAAATTGTTAGAAATTGCGTGCCTTCTGCCCCGCAAATCAGCAAACTATTTAAGGTTTACATTCTAATTGAAATTTTAAATACATGGGGCTACAGAAGTACAAGTTTTTTGGCATAAATAATTTAGTACACATATTTAAATTAAAACTCACTGGTCACTGTCTAAATCAAAACTATGTTTCTGCCCAGGGTTCTTAAAATATAAAAAATTTAATTTTCAAAAATTTCATTATTTAATAAGTTCAATTAAAATTCTTGCATTCGATAATTAACAACTTGTATTGAAATATGGGATTATAACAATCGGAATACAGTAATCGACCACACGAAAGATCATTCGATAGGCTGTTCATTATCAAAAGCAACGATCTAAAAGTAAAATTGTTATCTATTCATGTGATCATGAGTAAAACGATTTGCTTTCTGATTTCTGGAACTTATTAGGTGAAATCTTATTATTGTGATTGAAAATGTTAATACCTTTTCTAATTTTGTTGAATATATTCAAATTATTACCTTAAATAAAAGTTTAATCTCAAACATAAACGAAAGTTAGTTCATTATATGAAAAAATAACATGAAAAAGTTAACATAGTTAGTTAAAGCATAAAGTACGAAATTGTAACTGATTTATTTTTATTAATCATAAACGATATTAAAAGAAAATTTAAAATAGTAAATTTAAAATATATATTGTCAATTGATATTTACTCAAAAAAAACACATTTATTAAATCAACTTTCTTTACACAATGTATTTAGGGATTTTTACGCTACATTGTACATATTTATAGAATAATAAATATAATAAGAAATATAAATTATTAATTTGTTGAGCATTTATGAAATGGAAGTATGTATGCCAATTAAATTTTAATATATATACACATATATGTGGCTATACTAAATTATTATGTTAGTATATTTACACAAAATCTCATTATAATTTTCTACTTTAATTAAATAATTTGCTAAGTATCATGTATCAATATTCTTGAACTGGTTGATATGATTTATGTAACATCAGCTCAATTCATAAGCCTAGCAGTATCGTTGTATTTGGAGATCTCACTCAAACACAATTCACCTCGCAAACTCTCAAATCCTAAATAAACTACGAACAATTTTCTTGTTTTGAAGATATATCTCTAAGTAACACAATACTACTAGATCTATGAATCCAGCTAGTCGGCAATTTTAGAGACAAAATTGTTGTTTAAAATTTTAAGAATAACAAAGTCTTATACAATTATAAACATTTGCTGAAGAGTTTTAACAACCATTTAGCAGTTTAAGTGAGTACCATATCATTTTGAGATAATTAGTTATATAAAAACATGAAATTTAATAAACTGATTGAAGATAGCTCTCTTGAAAGAAAATAACAGATGCTTTAAATTGAAATTAAGTAAATCGAAAAAATATTATAAACCCTTTCTTAAAACTTTCACATTGTTTTATTTTTACGAGGGAGTCGCAAAATAGTTCTGGGCTGAAGAACAGTTCTTGCGCCATGGTAATTTTAATTTTATCTTAAGGACTATCAGACTTATTTTTGTTGCTTGGCCAACGAGAGCGTGGCGTCTCATTCGCACTGTTTGATTGATTTGCCTCAGTTAAACTTTGGCGTTAATGTCCAGTCATAAGTTTCTTTGGAAACAAGCTACAAGAACAAGTTGTATTACCTCGTTATGATACTTACTATCTACTTTTGTCATTGTATTTATAAATATTGAAAACTCACAATAAAAGCAACGGCAGTAAATTCAAATTCTCTCTATTATTTCATTATTCTCCTTTGGTCTTATGTCCTAGATAGACTAATTTGAATTAAAATTTTATGGTGACAGAAGACGATTTCTGCACTTAGAAAACCGCATTTAGCCAACTGTGCATTTCTGCATTTAGCCAACTGTGTGAACTTTTGTTCGCAAAGAAGTGTTTGTTTGGCGGTAATTAATTTTTTGTGTTTCTTTTTGAAATATTTAAACCTCAGAATACATAATTTAGACATAAAATTAATATTTAATAAAAACAAATAAAATAGCTTAAATTTTTGTGTGTTAAGGCTGGGACACAGAATCCGTCACACGTTATCCGTTGCCTTTTTCAACTGACAGCTAAGTTAAAATACATGTTTTGTTATGAGTGTTGTCACATACAGTACGTCTCTTCAACGCAAAGTATAAAAGTTGACCAACTTTTAACTTTTGACGTACGTTGAGCACTTTGACAATTGTCAATAGATTTTTTATGTTGTTTTTCTTTTATATTTATGGATTTTCTTCTAAAACCAATTTTTAAAAGATCTCTAAAATATCATTTTCAATAAATTCTACTGCAAAGAAAAACAAAGTACGAACCAGCTGATTTTTATAATGTTAACAAAGTGCTCATTATGCCAACTCTATCCGTCATTGCGTTTATGTCAGTTGAAAAAGGCGACGCATAACGTATGACGTACCTAAGCCCAGCCTTAACTATTTTTCATTCATTCACAATAGTAAACATAATACAAACAACTGACTCGTTTCGACGATACTGCCATATTATGTAACTAAAATTGGTTTAAATGCAGTTTGATTTTGCTTATTTATATTGAGTTAATTCACATTCGAATGGAATAATGCAATCAATAATAAATGCACAAAAAGCCACTAATGCAAATTACTGCTGTCGTCTGTCTAGGGTTTTATAGCCTGTTTATAAATACAAAATTAATTGCGTAATATTCGGCTAATTGCGAAAATAATTTTTAGTGTTCAAACATACTAAATTGAGCCAACTTAATTGAGCACGTGGAGTAAAAAATAAAGACACAAACATTAAATTCAGCTAATAACTAAAAGCATAAATATAAATACAAATGCATAAAACATAATTATATCAAAAAAGGAAAGGTAGGTACAATCGTCATATTTCAAAGTAAAGACACAAATCTATTGTAAATAAATAAACAGTGTTGCATTTGATTTATTAAATTATCTCCGAATAAAATTTTGTGCCAACATAATTTGTTTATATGTGTCAGTTTCAGTTCAAAGGCGCCTATGGGCAAAAAATGAGTTTTGGAGAGATAATTTTTTGAAGCTAATGAGTTAATTTTGGAATAACCGAACTCGAAATAAGTTATAATCCGTTTAGGTGGCGCTGATTACGAATATGGCATTGGACTTTGAATATTCAAAATGGCGAATCCGATATGGTGGACTGTTTTATGTACTGTTATTGGATTTGTTTGAAACAAGTGGATTTTTATATGCCTGAAGGCTTTTATGACTTGAAACTGGTTACTTGGTTGTTTTGGGGTTGAAATTTAATACGTATTAGATTTAAAAAATTCAAAATGGCGGTCTTTTTCTGTAAGTTTAAAGAGTTTATTTGAATATACCAGAACACCTGTATGGCTTAACCTTTGTCATTCGGGGATTCTTGAGGTTTGAGATTACGAATCTGGTATTAGATTTACAAAATTCAAATTAGCTTATCCAATATGGCGGACTATTTTTTGTAACACTATTAGTATCTAATGAAACTCCATCCATCCATAGTATCTAATGAAACTCCATCCATCCATCCATTAAAATGACGGATCCAATATGGAAAATAGCCAGTCGTATTGTATTTGCCATTATGAGTTTTCAGCATTTAACAATCCTCGGATCCAGAAACTCAAGATTGACGAATTTCAAGTAAATTATATCAATTACACACAGTATTGTTAGTTCAAGTTCTCTTTATCAAAAATGTATTTTAGAGCTTACTTATGTCAAAAGTAATGCAGTTAGTTTGTTGCATTAGAAAGAGCTTGTTGTCTGTCTTCAGAACCACCAAAAAAGTGAAAATTGATTTTCATATACCAAGAGTCACAGGCTCCATTCCCTGAAGGATAAGAGCTACAATCTTCACAACAAAGAATAATAAAACAACAACAAAATTAAAGGTAACGATTGCCCCATAGAAAATTAAAGTAACTTCTCAACCATAAGAGCTAAAGAGACGAAAATTTGTCAGGATGTTGTTGCTAAAACAACAAATACTAAAAACAACAACAAAATTTCTTTTAATTTAATAAAATGAAAATTATAATAGTGCTAGCTGGTCCCGATAGACACGGTTCTGTCCATACTAAAAACACTGTTTGCGTTCGAATTTTAAAACCGTTGAAAAATGTTAAATTAAGATTATCGCTGCAGACAAGCAATGCTTACCTTAGAGATTTGCTGATTCCTCATTGCATATGCGAGTCTTACTGCAAATTACAAGCACTAAAGTCAAATTACATATCGGTTGGACTCATTGGTATCCAGGGTAAATAAACATTTTTCCTTTTTACCGTAAGTCGGGTGTCATTTCAATGACGCGGTTGCTTTATATTTTTAGCATTATGATTATCGATCTTACTTTAGCTGGAGATTATGAGGTAATACGGGTGATACCAGGAAGTTTAAAACTCAATTAGATAGTTGACGACATCGTTATGAGAATATCGCATAAAAGTCTTTGAAATCATTATACAAAACTATTTACGAAACAATCAAATCCGATTTGGAGGTACGATGATTTTGTTGGCAAGTTTTCATGACAAAAAAAATTGGCAGGGAACTCGCTTCCTGCCGAAAAAACTTAAGTTGGACCATGGCGATCATTAAAAAAAAATTGCCAACTCAATTAACAACGAACAATATTGAACGATAAATAATCGCTGAGCATGGCGAAAAATTTGTAGCGTTGTTAAAACTTTATATAAATGATACAAATGACAACAAACACAAAGAAATAAAAACAGTTGAAACTGTCGGTTTATAGCATTAAACACATTTGACACAGCAGCCAAACACACACCAAACACAAATGTATCCAGCTACATTTGTAGCCAAAACGTCAGCTATTTAATTATTTTGGAAGCGACAACTGCATTATCAAAAATACACCAAAATAACCGTTTTTTAATTTTTTTTTATTTACAAAATCGTATTTGCTATTCACATATAAACTTTATTCTAGTTCTCAGCGGAAATTTCTGTTAGTTGTTAAAATGTCACTATATTTGTTTAATTTTTTTAACTAGAAAATCGTATTTGTATTTATAAGAATTTAATGCGCCTAAAAAAAAGAAGAAATTTTGCTGTTTATCCTATAAATCAAGTAAGGTGACCTTACCGCGAATTCAAAGATTTATATACAAATCTATGAAAATTTCCAGATAGATTTTGACTATAGAGTCGGATGTCTGGGAAATTTGCAGTTATATTTTTATTTTTAAAATTTTGTAATCTGTCTTGCCATAATAACGACCGACTTTGTACAGATGAAATTATAAGCTCCACATTCACTTTTGCTATATTTATTCTTTGCCATCCAGAAATCCACTTAAAATTAGAAAAGTTTTTATGTCTGAGCGGCGCCGCTTAGTCGCTCAGAAATGCCCGCTTATTGCGTGGCACAGTGAGACAGCCCTATAGTAACCGTGGCAAAAAACGTGTTTTTCGTGTCGTCCGATTTGGATGAAATTTTTACAGTATATTAACAGGTAAATGAGTAACGATTCCCTGAAATTTCAGCCTCATAGCTTCATTACTTTTTCGGCTAGTTCAAGTCAAAGTTGAGGTATGCCAACACGCTTGAAATGTGTTAGTTCAATATGTAATATTCAAAAGCTTATTAATAAAAAAAATACATAATAAATAAAACTTTAAAGCATTTTTTAATTAATTTAGTTGTTGTAGAATAAGTAGATAAAAAGATTTTAAAACTGTTTTTTTTAATTTATTTTAACAACAGAATTGTGGTGTAAAAATTGAGCATTTAAAATTTTCAATAGACTGGGAAATATAGAGCAGGCCTTCGTCTTAGGTGCATACTTGTATTAAATGAAAGGTTGAAGTCTCTAGTAAAAATACAGATGTTGGTAAATTTCATACGTATTGTATGGACACTGCAAAATTTTATGTAGAGCATTATGGCTGTTATTACATGCCTACCACTATCCATAAAGTTCTCATTCACAGCAGCAAAATGATATCTGAGTCTAAATTGCCAATAAATTTGTTTGCAATTTTTATTTTTGAAAGTATTTCTTTAAATTTTATTTAATATTAATTTTATTTTGCTCCTACAGGAATGTTATCCGAAGAAGCGCAAAAAGCAATGAATATGGAGTATAGAAACTTCTGGCTATTCCATTCCCGTAACAACTCACATATTTCTACGAAATGGGTAGATATTCTTAATTTTTTTTACTGGAATTCTCTTAAAAATAACTTGTGGGAAATTTCAGAACTCTACATTTGACTTTTTTGCCGGTGTTGTCTCACTGTGCGTGACCGCTTCAATAGTATTTCATATAATTACATTAGTTGCCGCTCAACCGCTCACCGCTTTGCCAATCAATGCATGAACTCAACCTAAAGGAGATCATCTTTACGTCATTTTAATTAAATGTGTAGCAAATGTAAGTTTTCCATACATACAAATGTACACTAGAGCCTCGACTTGCGTCGTCCCGATTTGAGTCGTTTCAACTTGCGTCGCTTTTTAAAAACTGGAAAAATTCGATTTGCGTCGTTGCAGTTTCAAGTTGCGTCGCTCCGATTTGCGTCGACTCGATTTGCATCGTTATGATTCCCATTTGCGACGTTTTATTTCTGATTTGCTTCGTTTTCAATTCGATTTGCGTTGCTAAAAACGGTTAAATTTTTTACTGCAACATTGTGATTACAATTTTTTTTTTCTTAGCGTTTTTACAACCTCTGGTAGCACAGATTGTCACCTGTACGTTTAAAAGTTTTCAAGTTGCATTAAGCAGGAATTCCCTTTTCTTTGTTTTATAAGTGATACACATGATATCTGTGCATAAAACAAAAAGGTGATTCGATTTGCGTCGCGAACCTCCGGTCCCCATTAACAACGCAAGTCGGGGTTCTAGTGTATATTGCGGGCCAGCTTCAAAATTTGATACAAATTTTTATTTTAATTTAAACTCTTTTTTCTGTTAGATATTTGCCTAATGTACGCACCTTTACTTATTACTTTCTTAAAAAAAATTTCATAATGTAATCTAAAACCGCTAGTTCTTAACATAATTCTTTAACATTCATTGAGAACCAAAATGCTTGAAATGTTATTTCTAGAACAAGGCGTGTTAAACTTTTAAATATGTATTACAATTTTTAATATTTTAATATGACATACATAAATTACATTGTATAATGAGTTCTCATTTCGTGAGTTAAACCTCAATCACATCGTTTTTAAGATTATCTTAGTTCAACAAAATTTTTATATCTATTATTATAAAAATACTTTTCATTCTTTTATCTTAAAATAAACAGGAATTAACTTGAATCAACCTTTTGTGAAAAGTGGAAGCAATATTTGTTTTAGTAGATTTCCTCAAACTAAAAAGCTTTCAATTGTACATATTAATAAATTCAAAGCTTTTACAGCATGTGTTTATTTAAGCAAAAATAAAACTGTTTATTTGCCTTAAAATAAAAAATATTTAAATTTCTAATTTTCATATTTGGGCTGCATATACATACATACATACTTATTTTTCTATAAATTAATTTAATTTTTAAACAGGTATATCTAACATATGTACAAACATGAAATTTTTCTTTCAGACTTATTCTAATTTCATTTGAAACTTTCATTCGTATGTACACACTGAATGAAATTAATTCAAGTCAGTTTCATCAGTTTAACATAGATGACTGAACAGCAAAAGAGTACATGAAAGTTTGTAGTGAAATTCACTCGTCTCACTTCTTTTTTCTTTTACTCCCCGTTAAAACAAACACAAAATTTCATGTGTGAACCGAGATCATGTGATTAGGGTTTGGGAATTCCGGGACTTTTTTAAATTATTTAAAATTTTTCCCGGGAACCCCGGGAATTCTCAGGATTTTATCTTCTATTAAAATCAAACAATATGTAACAGAAGGTTTTTCTTTTTGTTTCGTAAGAATTAGTCTTTATTACATATACGTATTCAATTTGTGCACTGAAAACAATAAAACAGAGAACAAAAAATTTGAGATCATTTTAAGTTAAAAGTAAACATCATCTTAACAATACAGTTGTCATTTAGATAAAAAGAAGGTTCTTGGTACTACTAAAGTATTTAGTAATTCACTTGGCATGCAATTTCGAATTTTCGTTGCAAAGCTCCCAGCAACGGAGAAAAACACGTTCACTGTCCACTAAAGTTGGCTTTATTGTTAATAATGTTAAAGTTATCTAAGTTCTTAGTCCGAGTATAGCCTCATACAAAAAATCTTTTCTTCAACAAAATAGCCCGATTTGATGTTGGCTTTTTGGATTATTCTTGCATTATCGATAGCATTTTTAGTTTCATTTTAAAACATTCTCTGGACTTATATTTGGTCTTGGTGAGGTGCAACACCTTAACGTTCTGCCTTTAGGGTATAGGGGCCTAGAGAAAGCATCGGTCTGGTATTGGCGGCCGAATTCAGAGGAGAGAGAATGCCTTCGGCCTTTTCTTAGATTGCTCTTCGAGCCCTACCGAGCATTATAATATTGGTACCACGGGGGTTAGTAGCCCCAGGTTGATTCCTAAGGAAAAACTCTGCCCACCGTGGTTGAGATGCGTATTCAGCTGCAACATGGTGGTATGTGGTAAAGTGAGTTTGTATGACCTGATCGCATATAAGGATTAGGCTAATATGTGTTTGCGGATCTGCAAAAGGATCTTCAGGTGCTATTGCCTACCAACACTTCGGGAGATTCCTGAGGGTGCGGTGGCATTGCCGTTAAGGCACGATCCACTTGTTGAAATGCCAGGCCCCTGCTTTTGAGGAAAGGGCTAGCCCGAAACTCCTAAGCAAGGTTCTGTGTATACCCATTACAATATATCAAGTAAATTGCTACCTCGTCATTGGCAAGTACAGCATGGTGGTGTGACATGGTTTATTCACACCTGCGGGATTTGGTCCACCGTCAGGTTAGCCCTAGAAGCAGGTACCGACGCAAATCAAATTCAAATCTATCACTACTGACCGGGGGCGGTTTGGTCTTGCGAGGTGCAAACACCTGACATTCTTCCTTTTAGGGTATGAGGCTCAGAGAGCTCGGTCTGTATTGGCGAGGTGTATAAAATTAGGGATGCAACGATACACCACTTCACCGATCCGATACCGATACCGGTACTCAAAATAAATATCGCAAATACCGCTAACGATACGCTTACCGAAATTGAGCTCAAGTAAAAATTAATCAAATTTAGAGTATTCTTTCTATTATACAAAAGAACAGTGTTTATTAATAGGCCATTCTATCATCAAAATTTTCAATACATATCAGTTTGTATTCAAATTTTCAAACCTAAATCATCTGCAATATTTATGATTTTACATAAAACAAAAAACGATGGCATTCAGTTTAGATTGGCTCAAGATTTAAAATTGATATTAATAAGGTTTAAAGACAACAAATTGAATTTGAGATCATGTTAAAATTAAATTAAAATTATTAAAACAACATTGCAAATGATTAATATTGAAAATTGATATTAATAAGTTTTTGTTTAAAAACAAAGTGTTCTCAAATTTTGCGGAGATAGACGATTTCTTAAACTGTTTGAAACAGACCTGCAGTGGAAAAGTCTCTCAGATGCGACAGACACAACTCATTTGAAAACTTTCTGTGCCATTCTCTTTAAATTTCGGTAAAATAAAAAAGAGAAAAAATAATCATATTATGTATTCTGTTTTGATTTTTATTCTGCTTTTAATATCTTATTTCATAGTTATCATGCAAAAAGAAAAGAGAGTTAAAATTGAAAAGAAAAAAATATAGTATTAGCGCATCGACATAATATTGCCAATATCGATATATCGGAAAACTAAAAGTATCGCTGATATATCGGTATCGGTTGC
>BGZK01004979.1:0-10529 GCA_005406025.1 Eumeta japonica | reverse complement strand
GAAAGAGGAGATGTCGAACAGAAAAGGAAATGGAGGAGGAGGCCAGAAAAGGAGAGGAGATGAAAAAACACAATCATTATTTACTTAAAACTAGACCGAAAAGCTGTCTCTGTACTTTTAATTAAATTTAAAAAAACTACTTTATGTTTACCTTTCAATCTGTCTGTCTATATGTTTACTTATAATTTAACAATGACAACCAATTTCGATAATTTTTTGTAAACCAATAGAAGTCACTGTCACATTAAATATAGGCTACTGTTAATTTTTCCATATGTTTATCTATATAACTCCTTATAAATAGAAAAATCATTAATTTTAATTTAATTTGTCGGCAATGCTTAATGGTATGCTTTGCTCTGTGAAGGGGCGGTATTATGGGTCGACGATGGAAGACGACGACATGGTGTTAGAGGGCTGGGTACTGAGAAAGCGGAAGTAAGAAAGAGCGGTAATGATCTTATTGTAACTCGATGATTATTAGTTACGGTTTAATAACAAGAAATTCGTAGTAAATGTAAACGAACGACAGGTTTTTTACAAAGCGTTTTCTGTTTGCACTCTCTTCTACTGTTATAATATTATAAATATTTGTTAGGTCGTAATGCAACTATAAACGGCTGGAAGAATTTAGATGAAATTTTGTACCCAGATAGAATATTTTCTGGATTAGATATAGGCACGATAATTTATAGCTACATCCTAGCAATGCATTCCAGTGCAACAACTCATAAAAGAAATCGATAACGATGGAAATTGGCATCGATGATAGCAAGATCGGCCGACGCTCCGGGAATGCTGACGGAGGTGAAAACTTGAACTACTTCGTGTGTATGTTTTGAATCGTCAGGAAACATGTTGTGCAGGAAATACTTTTGAATGAAGTGTTTTTTATTCATTATCATAAACTACTACTATAAAATTATATTACAATTTTCATTTCATGCACTATTGTACATGAAATAATCTATATTATTTTATATACAAAAATTGCATTCTATTTCTTCTAAAGAAAATTTACAATTATAATATTAAAAGTTCCGGCATGAATATATATCTTTGTTGTAACTATATACACAATATATGTTTGTCACAATATATGTCTCCTTCAGCAGAGAGATATCAATACGTGGCGGATCCTTAATATTAATAAGGAATAATTTAAAGTTTAAGGAGAGAACGGATATTGTGAGCCTTTCTGTTGAGCGAGTTATTGAAATAGCCTGTGTGGAGCTCGAGCGGCTAGTTGTAATGAGCGTATACAGACCCCCTCATTCCTCCTATGAATTATTTGAGTCTGTAATGGATCAAGCTCTATGTAAAATTAGTGATAAAAGTAAACAAATAGCAATATGTGGAGACTTTAATGTAGATTTACTGGATTCCAGTAATCGCGGCGGTGAAATTTTGGAGTTTTTCGGCTGTTATAATCTATCTAATCTCTTTTTAGTTCCGACGAGGATATCTTCTATCTGTGAAACTTGTATCGACAACATCTATACAAATATTGAACCACAGGAGAAATCTATTATTCAAAATTTAAAATCAGACCACAGCGGTCAATTTGCGTCTTTTGGAATATCAGTTAACAAAAACCTTAAAAGAAACATAATTTGTGTACCGGTGAACGAAAAGCGCCTAAATTCAATTTAGAGAAAATATCATACGGAGAGTTCCGGAGTTTCAGTGCTGTGATGATTCCAATGAGATGTATAATTTAATGTTTAACGTGATAAAACGGAATATGATAATGTATTTAAAGTGAAAATGTTAAAATAAATAAAAATTGTCATTTAGCGATTGGGCAACAGTGGGAATTTATAAAATAGAAGAAGACTGTATGAGCTTTATGACAGAGAGGACTTTTAATAATAGGAGAGTTTTGCCAAATATATAACAAAATACTCAAAAATTTTTAAACGTGTTTGCATCGCGGCTAAAGCCAAACACATAAATAGTAAAATAAAAATCAGTAATAATGTTATGAAAACGACTTGGGGTGTCATAAAGAACGAGACTGAAAAATTAAGGGAGTTATTGACTTTAAACTTAAGTTAGATGACAAAACCTTGAATGAAGACACGGAGGTTGCTAAGGCCTTTGAAACGTTCTTTACTGACATTCCTGTTTTAACTACGAGTTCTCTTAACTCATCTCCCGCTCTTGCCGAATCATTACTGAGGAATAATAGTTCTATTTGTGATATTAATTTGGAATTTAAATTTAAACATGTGAGTTCTGAAGAAGTTATCAAAACGTTTAAAGCTCTAGACATGAAGAGAAGTGCTTACATTCATGGTCTTTCTATTGTAATTATAAACTCCATTATAGATTATATTGCGCCGCATTTGGCGTTTATCTTTAATAAGTGTTTAGATGATGGCGTGTTTCCCAATTTGATGATAGTAAAGTAATTCCATTATTTAAAGGTGGTAGTGCATCAAGCCCCAATAACTTTAGACCCATATCTATACTACCGTCACTTAGCAAAATATTCGAAAAATTAATCCTAAAGCAGTTGTTAGTACATTTTATACCAATAAATTAATGTCAAATAAACAATTCGGTTTTACTCGGGTCGCTCAACAATCGATGCTGGCGTTGAGCTTGTGCAACATATTTTGAAGCCTGGGAGGATTCGCGAGATGCAATTAGCATATTTTGCGATCTCTCTAAGGCTTTTGATTTTGTTCATCATGAAATTCTGATCGGAAACTACGTCACTATGGAGTAACAGGCCGGGCACACTCGACCTTCTGAAGTCGTATTTGAGTAACAGGGTTCAGAGGGTTGATGTCAATGGTAAGAAATCGTCTGGATCTATAGTTTACATGGGTGTACCACAGGGATCAATTCTTGGTCCCTTTCTCTTTAGTCTACATAAATGACTAGCCTTGTTAAGGATGCTCATGAGTTAGTATTGTTTGCAGATGATACTTCTTTGTTATTCAAAGTTAAAGACAACAGCCCACTAATGACGATGTGAACAATGCTATCTCTAAAGTAGAGAAATGGTTTACTGCAAATAACTTACTTCTTAATGAAATGAAAACAGAATGTATGAGATTCTCACTTCCAATTGTGAGACATGGACCCGGAACTATTTCAGTACGCAACAAAGAATTGGAGTTTGTTAATTCTACAGTGTTCCTAGGAATTACTTTAGATGACAGGCTTCAATGGGGTCCTCATATAAGTAAGTTGGCGAAAAGGCTTAGCTCTGCCGCCTATGCTGTCAAAAAAATGAGAAATTTATCGGACGTCGAAACTGCCAGATTGATTTATTTTGGCTGTTTTCATAGTCTGATGTCGTATGGCATCTTGTTCTGGGAAAACGGATATTCAGAAAATTTTCGTGCTGCAGAAGCGGGCCGTTCGCGCAATTTACAAGCTCGGACCTCGTACATCCCTTAGAAATAAGTTTAAGGAAATTGGTATTTTAACTCTGGCATCTCAATTCATTTATGAAAATTTATTATATGTAAAAAAAAATTTAGAAATGCTTAAAAGAAATAGTAGTCGACATAATCTCAATACCAGAAATAAAAATAAATTGAATTCACATGTTAGTCGACTAAGTAAAGTCTCAAATTCATTCAGAGGGCTCTGTGTGCGCCTATTCAATAAGGTTCCTATAGATATACAAGATTTACCGCTACATAAATTTAAGTGTTATTAAACACTCACTCAGTAAAAAAGGGTACTATGCAATTTCTGAATATTTAGAAGACAAAAATCAATGGGCATAAGCGGCTCGACTTCTTACCGGGCTGTGTCATTCTTAATGGTTCCGTATTTGTTTTGGCTATGTATGTGCAAATTAGAAAAGAGCTACCCTTAAGTTTCTTGCTCGTTCTTTTTGAGGGAAAACTGCCTTCTGAACGAACAGGAAAGTGTAAATTCGCAAAAAATTATGACGTATTTCAAGTGTTATTTTGTAACCTATGAAATAAAGATATTTTGAATTTGAATTTGAATTTGAAATTTGAATTTGTTTACGTTATACATAGTTACGTTATCAATGTATTTCAACCCAAACTCAACTCCCGTATGAACGAGTCATTATATATAGATGCTTATTTACAGAGGTGTCGGTCACGGCAACAGTAACAGTGTCGCGAGTTCAATGGTTTTATCCCCATCTCAAAAAATTCACTTAACGCACTTAAAGAAGTTTCTCTTCAAAATGAGAATCAATTGTAAGGCCACACGGAAGGAGCCGCGAGGAAAAGCTAATAGTTTCCAACCATAAAAGACGACAACGGGTTGGCATAAACATAGCATGGTCAGAAGTCATTCTATCAGAAATCATTCCAGTTTTTACTATTAAAAGGTTAAAGAGGGCAAACGCACCCGTAAACACAAAGTGCTGCGTGTATCCAGGAGGATCCGCAAGCGAGCCGGGAGCCTCCGCAGCCGTCTTCGGTCATCGGGCGCGTCAGTGTTTTAAGCCTCAGTGCACTGATGTCAGATCTAGAGCGCCTCCGGAGAGAGCGCGCCCGGCCACTGCTCTGACACGCGCTGTACTTCTGTTTATAATAGATTCATCTAGATTAAGTACCTATTTCTAACACGACTTGCAACGTAATTTCCGTGAAGCACCGCCATACTAACTATAGAAAGAGCCTTAAAGGAGTGTAGTTCCTCCCTCGAAATTCGTCCGTTTGAGCCAGCAGAGTGCGGCCGCCGATGTGGCGGGCGGGCGCGGGCGTCGGCCGGAGCGCGCGCGGAGCCAGCTCCGTTCCAGGAATTCCATTCGGTTGCCCAGATTAATATATATGGTTTCATGTCAATGCGAGTTATGACAATCAAAATAAATGACAAATGAAAACGGCGGTGTTGCAAGTCACGGCCGGCGCGGCGCGGCGCGGCCACTTCATTGTGACGCGCCCGCGCCCGCCACATCGGCGGGCGCGCCTTTGTCCTCCCCGCGCCGACTCATTTTATTCAAAGTCGACTCCTCGAGATCCTCCATTCGAGTTTTTTGTAGCAACGAACGCGTTGAAAATATCAATAACGTTCCCACGCATTACCATAAAGAGTAGCTGCGGCGGCGCGCGCTGGCCGACGACGCGCCGGCTTAGTTTTCATCGATGCCGCGACACGACAATGACGCAAGCAACATCGCCCGAATAACTACTCTGACTTTTAACAAAACTCAGGGCGTCACTTCATATCGCTGTAGGGAATAGATTCCCATTCTCATTAATCCTATAAGTTTCAAACGTTAGGACATTTGCTAGCGATAGTACACCTATGAAATAAAATTAATATACTAATATAAAACTAATAGCAAGTCTAGGCGGAGACGTTCGTTTAGATGCCATGTAATGGTATTTGAGTCCTATTTTCTATGCAGCTGCGTCATTCGAGTCTTCAAACTTTTAATAATGGCGTGCAATAATGAAGTCTGTTTTCACCTGTAATGAGAATCCACTGCTACAAATATCGATAGGTACATTAACGTTACGTCGTAATAATCCCAAAAACTATTTGTGTCCTGTAACAACGCCGCGTCGCGCTATATACAGCGCACTACGATCTCATCTCATTTTTAAGGTTCCTATCTTCCAAATGAAAAAATGGAACTCTAAGACGGAACCCTTATAGAAACACTTGCCTGTCTGTATGTCCGTATGTTATGGCACTTTTTTCTTATTTTACTGGACCGATTATATTGACTTTTAATACATATATGCATTAAAAATAATTTCTCACTTATAGTTTACAAGAAAATCTATACGAAGTCTATAGTACGCTTCGGCTTATTTCAATGTCTAGTATAAACTAACGTTCACTAACTACGTGAGTGCATACTTAGTGGATATCGTTTAATTTTTTTTTTTTATTTTTACTTTATCGTAAAAGGAATAACTTGT
Organism: Eumeta japonica; assembly: GCA_005406025.1. Classification (NCBI taxonomy): domain Eukaryota; kingdom Metazoa; phylum Arthropoda; class Insecta; order Lepidoptera; family Psychidae; genus Eumeta; species Eumeta japonica. The sequence continues at coordinate 4,650 of BGZK01004979.1, read as the reverse complement.
ATAAGCGTTTAATTTGTGTGATCATAACGTAAATTTCAAGATAACAATAAATAAAAAGCTCGTGTCGGACACACGATGTGAAGTGAAACTTCTTCAGCAACATCTGTAGGAATAGAGTTTAGGGATAAAAAAAATAAAATAAAGTAAATTATTGTATTATAAATTCATAGTTACAAGATTATTTTTATGACCAACTATTATCAAAAACGAAAATAAAAATGAGAACACAATTTAATGACTGACCAGGACACGCTTGGTGGTTGTTCTCTCGCACATCCGCCTCCGTCACACGCACCTAACCTTTTTTTTCCTCGGGCAGACGAAAGTAAATATTTGTCGTTATTCTCTATTTGAGATGAATTAATACGACTATTCAAATGGAAATCCATTGTCAGCTGCAATAAAATGAGTTATAGGCACTGGGATCGATTTTAATAAAAATTTATTGCATTAAACTCTGCAGTAATATTTAGTCAAATTTTAATTATGCATTTACGGTTGACTTGTTCGATGCTCTATGTTCACTTAATATTAAAACCACTGATGTAATCGACAATCCGCCACTATATTCCATTTAATGCATGTATTTTACATGATTTTTTCATTTTTACAATGAATAATAACCGCGCTCAGCCGCACTCATCTAATATAGCCGTGATAGCTGCTTCAGCTGCGTGAACGCCTAGTACACGCGGGCCCTCTGCGCCGAGCCGCAAAAAAGCTGAGTTGACACGACCTCATCACCGAATCGTGTCATGCGAGCGTTTCATTGTGATATAATAGCTTGAAATTACTCTAACTTGCCTAAGAAAGTTTTACGTCAAAAATCAGCTAACTGTGAGTGAGGTCCATACTAATAATCCACAAATGAATGAATAAAAACAATTTCTTTAAGCATTTAACACAAACACATCGTGTTGCAAAACGAGATCCTCGGTATCCAACTCGCTTTTGGCCGGTTTTTTATTAATTGAAATCGTATAGGATGACCCTCGCTCCGTTATACCGCGATCTTTTGCACTAAGGAGTTATAGTTCGAGCCGTACCCATTTGCCCGATGCATCTTGCACTGTCGAGCATCTACGCTCTTACCTGTACCATTCACCACGTCTTAAGCCGACGGCTTAGCGTGCTTCAAAAGGTTCAGTTAAGTAGTTTATTTTCTAGTTGTAATTTGAAAATACACTATTAATAAATTCATTGGTGAATTTGTTTACGGTCAGAAACCGAACCTTTCAATTCGAACACATATTACCCGTAGTTTTGGAGTACTCATCGTTTTCTGGCCGTGGCGTATCGCAGTATTCGGTGAATCAGCAGCGTATACAGACGAAACGGTACAGACGCGTAGAGCGCGCCGGCGCACGTCGGGCGGCGAGGACTCGTGAAATGATTCGACATTCCCGCGGCGAGCCGGTGTGGTCGGTCGCCCATCGCGCCGGGTCGGAGTCGAGGCGCGGCACCGCCACCAGGCCGACCTCCTAGGCGGCGACCGCGCGCCCGCCGCAACCCGGGCGGTGCGCGAGGGCGCACCGCCGGCCCGTCTGCTGCCGCCGAGTCCGTCGCACTCGGCCGGGTTGCGGTATCGCTCTCCGCCGAGCGCGTCGTCGATGACGTGAGTTTTTTAATACGTCGAAGGTTAATTGGACGCAGGTAGTGCATTGTGAAAGAAATTGCTTTTTATTTGAACGAACGGTCCGCATTTGGATTTATTTAGTTATGATTTAGGAATTATCGTATTTCATGATGAGCATTTTTAACGTTTCTACAGCACCTGCGCGTGTGATTATGACACATGTGAAGGGAAATTTTTAGGGTTCTGTACCCAAAGGGTGCCAACAAGGCCCTATTATTGAGACTCCGTTGTTTGTCTGTAATAGGGCTCTATCTCTTGAAGCGTAATAGTTAGACACTTGAAATTTTTACCGAATATGCATTATTGTGACCTCTATAACAACAAATACTAAAAATAAATTAAAGTTGAAAAAGAGAATCATTTTAAAGTCTAGACCAGCATTAGAAAAATGTACCCTCACCTTTTAATTGAATGAAATAATGTTTTAAAGGCAGAAAGGCAGAAGAGCATAACTATAAATTTATGAGAACAATGTCTTACCACCGTTGTCCTGCTGCTATTAATATTAATTAATTAATTAATAATGAATTTTTTCTTCTTGTATCAATAGCACAGTAAGTACAAACCTTTCGAATATGATGAAACCTTTATGACTGCTACAGCTACCTGTAGCCAAATGTTATCAGGGAGATAAACCGAACAAGTAATTTTATGTTAATAGCAGCAAGACTACGGTCACATACATTGTTGTCATAAATTTATATATGGTCATCTGCCCTTAAAAGGTTATTTGATTCAATTAATAGATGAGGCCACATTTTTCTAATGCCAGATCTTAGACTAATACAAAGAAACGAGTTTTTCAGTTTTAAGTCGATCTTTGTAATGGCATTAACTATATACTTTAAATTTTTACAGGATATATATTTCTATAGCTACTATTACAACAAATAACGAAAATAAAATAAAGTTAAAAAAATTGTATTAATACTATCAGCAAAAGGTTTACTAATTCTAAATTTTCCTAAGTCTTTCCTAAACCATTAGGGTCCTATGCAAAAATGTGCAAGACATAGTGATCAATTAAGTACACCGGTGAACGATTGGACTTATAAATTCATTTTACGGAATGCCTTAACCGTACTTATACAATAAATTAGGAAAACCAGGTGAAAGATTAAAAAATGCAAACATTAAACGCCAGGCGACTTGTATTTCTTAGTAAGCACTTTTAAGACGATCGATCCTGGGGCGCAGGGGCCTCCCAAATTACCGGCCGCGACCAAATTAAACAAATACAACTACGTATTCGCATCAGGATACGTAGTATAAAACCCAAAAACGACAAGAAAATAAATGTAAGGCAGAACAAGGCTATATTTTTATGTGCCATATACTGACAATTGTTGCTTCTTAACTCGGATCAAGTGCCTTGATGTGTAATGTAACAAAAATAATGACGCATAAAAACTTAACGAAAACCGTAATTCGTATTCTCAGATATTTCGTAGATAGTGTACAGTACCGTGTTCATTAAATGCTTTTCTCCAACGTCACACGAGGCTTTGAATCACGTGACCTGAAAATCAGACCTTAAATCATATATGTTTAATTTGGTATGACAAATGTTTTAAAAGCATATAACTTTTCAAAAAAATAAACCACCGAGAAAAAATTTAAATCCATTGTTTGGGGTGTTGTAGTTGGTTAAAAAAAATTGTTGCGATCAATGCTAAAGATAAAGATATACCACACGCGTTTTAAGTATAGATTTTCATAACTTAACATCGCTTCGACGCTAATACTTTTTAAACAGTAATTTGTTGAATCTGGCTACCTCTTATTAACTTTTGTATTTGTTTGGTTTTATTATTTTATATTTTTAATTTATTTTTTTCATTGCCTGAGTTTTATTTTAGATGGTACCGAACTCCAAAACAACTTTTAAATTAACATGAACAAAAAATTATTTTGAGGTTTGAAATCAGTATACATTTTTTGAAAAGTTATTTTATTTAACATTATTCAGTTATTAGAAAATCAAATTTTATAATTTACCTTTTGGCTTAAAACAATTGCACATATATAAAAAAATTATTGTCAGCTACGAGGCACGACTGAGTTTACTTCTTACGAACGATTGTGGTCAAATTGATTAAAATTTTTATAATGCGGAAAGCACGTATTTATTCTATTTAAAATTGTTCATTTCCTTTCATCACTAAAGATTTCTACCGTAGGTAGAAACCCTTACCATTTAATCGTCTTACGATTTACACGATCCGGCCTTGATACAGCTCACATACAAATTTTCAATTTGAAGATGTTCACCGTTGAAGAGTTCCACGATATGAGGAAACCCTCACAGCTGCATTATTTTCTGGTGTACGAAAACACTATTTACCGTCACCACAACCCGTACGAAGAGTCTCAAATGTACGCCGCTCACCGCTGTTGGAGAGCTCCACCGTAGGGAAAACTCTCACAGCTGCATCAAACAAAATTAAATCAAAAATAACTATATTTCGTGGCAATACCATACACTGAAACGCGTAATTAATTAGTTCTTTCGACATGCTACCCATTTGCAAGTACTGGTTCATTGAAGAATAGATGTGAAACTCAAACATTGGTTGATTTTACTCATCGATACAAAGTATTGAATAATTAATAATTTAGTCGACATTTAGAAACAATATGAAGCATCCTATTAGCCAAACAATTCAATCCCATGGACTCTTTATTAAGATATTCAGACACGGTACAATAGCCCTTGCCATATAACTTTCTTTTAACAAAAGGTATAAAGTCATAAAATGTAAAATTTTTAATTTCTGCTGGGTCTTATTATAAAAAAAACACATTGCTCCTTAAATTATTTGCTAATTTTGCTTAGACGGTTTTATAAGCAGCGGTTCTTGTGCCTAGTGTTAATGTTATGTAGTCGCTCCTTTTGGAAGGATTCTATTTCTCTTGACACATACCAGGTGTTTGTATATTTATTGTCATGCTAAAGTTGGGATATTCATTTCCTTCAAATTTTCTCTAAGAGATGTCATGAGTCTCAATCATGA
>BGZK01004978.1:0-10531 GCA_005406025.1 Eumeta japonica | reverse complement strand
CATGCTATGAGCAAGCTTACACACAATATTTATTTTAATAATAAAGATTTTCATTCCACTTAAAGTTATCTCAAATTAGTAAGCAGTAATATAAAATGTTTAGGTCTTTGTATAACTGACTGACTTTAAGTCTACTTTACATATGTAGATTTTTAGTTCATAGTTTTTTTTAGTAGAATATACAGAAAAGTTGGCAAATAAATGCTTATTACAAGACCTAGCAGTTGGGTAAGAGTTGAGCTCAACTTTTGGCAACTGTTAAGCATTAAACACATTCAAGACAGCAGACTACACGAACACCAAACACAAATGTAGCCAGCTACAAGAAATTAGAATTAGATCTAAGTTGACGACAGCTACAATGGTGTTCGTGTAGTCGTGTTCTCTATGCTGTCGTTAAAATAATTGTTACCATATGAATGTATTGTATTCTATTTATGCAGTCGGTGTTCGTGTGTAGCTGCTGTGTCGAATAATGTTTAATGCTTTAAACTCAACAGCTACGCCACAGGTAGAACAGAGATGTTAAAAGTGATTGATGCAAATGCTGAAATCAGCTGATAGAAAATTCCGAATACCTAAATGAAAACAAACTGAAAACCCACGTTTTTGTGAAAAGCAATTACAAATTCAATTTATTAGCAAAATATGTGAATTTATAATTGAGATTGTGATAAATTAATCATTGTGAAATGGCAGTTAATTACTTTTTATTATTCTATTCTTACGAATAGCCAGAGCAAAACACAAAGGTTAGCACTGGAAATAAAATTTTCTTCGTTTCATCTCTGTTTATACTCTGTAGCTACGCCTAAGAAACGCTATATAATACAAATGAACAGCTGTTACAAAAAAAAAGTATTTGCTATATTTCTTTTGTATTTTCATACTTAAACTTTTAAGCAAAGAAAAACATTAGGTAACTTTTTCTGAGCCACATTTAACTGTTTCAGATCCGTCACGATAACCATCAGCACCCGTCAAAAATTATTAAAAAGCAAAATAATTTAAAAAAAGACCATTTTTAACGAGTTTCAGCACTTCATTTTTATAATAAAATTTAACTGAAAACGAAAATGTAATGAAAAGCCTGCGATTTAATTTTTTGTTTTAATTATCCATGAATTTTGTGTATCTTCAACAGCTAAAATTAAAACTCACTGCCTCTTTCACAATTTCGAACATGTTCGTTCGTTCATGTAAATTTTATTAAAAAACAAAATAAATTTCAAAATTTTTTTAATGTCTCAATTGTATTTATGCGAAGGAAGGAACATGTTCGAAATGGTGAAATAGTCAGTAAACAAAAAAATAAATCAAGAGCAAAAAAAAAAAATGCATCAAAATCTTAATCTGACCAAAAGTTATGTGGTTTTGACCACTTATCTTGTCAAAGGGTCCACTATGCGCACCGTTGAAATTGAAAATTTCTTTAAATTTGTAGTTTCACTAGCGATCGTATAAACAATATTCTTAATTTATATTTTAACTTATATTTTGTTGGCACAATATTCACAATTTTGGTAAATACAGAACTTTATTACAAAAATTTTAAACCGTAGATACACATACAATACATACATATGACTTTGCCAGTTCGATAATTTCTTCTTCGGGTAACAAAAACTGCAATCGATGTTAGGAAAAACACTAAAACACTCGCTATAACTGCAATAAGTAATGCTAAATTCATTTCGCGTGTAATTATAAATTAAAAGTAGCCACAAATTGAAGAACTTGACATTTTTAAAATTAAATAAATTTCAGAAAATGATTGTTAGTTATTAAACTCAATTCAAATATGTCTAAATAAATTAATTTTCTATAGCCATAAATGCTGAGCAATATGTCATAGATAAGAACAAAGTAAACTTTATCTTGCTGATAGATAAGGTCTAAAGCTCATAACCGATAGGCGGTGTTACCGTTTGGTGATTGAAGAGGGGATTTGCCCCCACTTTTTGCTGCTATTTATGTTATTAGATTTTAACTTGAGAAAAATTCCATGAATAGTCTTAATTAATAACACAATAAATGTCGATGGTTCATGTTTATCTACATATGTATTTGCAGTCACTATTTTAAAGCAAGAAACAACAGTGTTTCGCAAAAATAAACATCCGTTACGGTTGTATTCATAAATATACTATAGGCTATTCAGCTTTTATTTGATGCATTTCTGTGCAATATCTGTCAAATATATGTTTGATAAGTTCCATACTGAGACTATATTGTTCTTTCGTCCGTCACAGACTCCATTCTCCGAAACGTTAAGAGCCAGAGAGCTGAAATTTTCACAGGATTTTTTTGTAACGTGCTGTTACAACCACAAATACTAAAAACAACAACATAAAAACTAAAGGGTGCCCCATTTTCAGAGTAATTAGCTGTAACTTTTTAGCTATAACAGCTAGAGAATTGAAATTTTCACAGGCTGTTGTTGCAGCAGTACAGGTACAACAATAACCCAGCAAACAATACTGCTTGCCAGGATGCAATTTTGTAAAGGAGGCTACATATTGGAAGCACTTCGATTGCGCTTTTATAATGCATGATTTTTGTTTGAAATGAGCCACCTTGAAGCATTAAAATCTGTTTACTCCTAATGCTTTATTTAGTGCATTTACACATGCCAATAAACATGACATATTTTAGGTCTCTGCCTTACGATAGAACTAATGTGATGTAAAATTTAAAATACGTAAATAAATATTTCAAAACAAAATCTTCTTCTTTATTTTCTGTATGTAAACTGTGCGGAAACGCGTAGCTCAAGCTTACGTTAGTGCACCTTTTCTACTCTAATGGAATCATTTGTACCTTCATATATAGATATTCTATTCAGTAGTGCAATAGAGCAGTTTCGAAACTAGTCTTTGTGAGTACTCAGAGTAGTTTTGGAAGTACAACAATGTAATGTGGTCTAGTCCTAGGACATCGCAATGTAAATCGAGTATTTGTTTTCATACATTTCGATTACTTTTGGAGTACTTCTACTCCATTATAGAGTACTCCGTACACGCATGTGTGGAGTACTCTCGTTATTTGGGGTTGTTGTCAGGAATCCCCTTTCTAAGATACTTTTTTTTAAACTCCCGTTTTTGTGGCACTTTTTAAATATTTTCAACGGTAACACTGACGATGGAACTGTGGTTTTTACAAAAGTATATAAATTTAATTTTAAAGAGAGAGTAAAAGAGAAATATTCCCAGTCTCAAATATCATATGTATAGCCGAGATATAGCGTAAGCCGATTTCTCAAGAAATCGTTTCGGTGAAACAAAGTTTGTACAAGTGAAGTGTGCAGAATTTATTGTCTTTTTTTTTGGCTACCTTCATCATCGTTCGTTCTACTTTGCGATGCAGGAAAATTGTCGTGCTAATTGGATTCCCGCTGGCTCTCAGTGCTGAATACGGCATCACAACTATTGCTTGTACATATTTCTTTTCAATGAATAACTAAGACACTGGTATTTGTTAAATACATATATTCAAATGGCTTTAATCGACACTTAGTTCATAGTAATTTCATTGCAAGAATGACAAAACCATATTACAAAATTTGAAAAATGTTAAACTTTTGCACATAAATTGTTTAATTTGAAATGGCTTACATATTATAAAATTTGCCTTCCTTTGAAAGCGAACTCATTTTTTTTCTCTCATTTTAATTTTTAGTAGATAGTTTTCCTAAACAAAATCTGGATTCTCTAGATCTGCATATATAACATTTATATATATTTAATAAAAGCTAATACAACTAAGTTCAAAACTTACATTGTTGGTACACTGTTGACTGGTTATAAGTTTGTTTACGTTTGATGCAGCATATCGTAATCATAACAATATTGATGACAAGAATCAAAACACCCACACATATGCAGAATATAGCACCTGCTGGTAATCCACTATCCATTTATTAAATATGTTTTAATACTTTATGTAAATTAATAATATATTGCAACAAATAGTTATTATTTAAAATTAATCACACACAACCTTTTAAATGTTACTGAAATCTTACAACTGACGATATTTGATGCCAGCAAAAGTTTTAGTTTGTTTTAGACCAATTGATAAGATTAAAATTTTGTATTACGTAGAGAAATACATACATGCATACGCATAAACCCATTCGTTTCTATTAACAACTATTTAAATGAATAAATCATAACAGATAATCAAATTTTGGTAACGAAAAAAATTTGATTTTGAATATTATTGTGATATTAAGTAAAATAGACATTAAAATAGTTATGCCTGCATTTCCAGTAAAGCATTAAACACATTCAACACAGCAGGCTACACGAACACCGGCTGCATAAATAAAAATCACATATTCATATCGCATCCTAAATACAAAAGGTCACAACTCAAAATATTAAATATTCAGGAGAGACGAAAAACTGTTTATGTAAAAATTATTCTAATATTTAAAGAAAGTATTGTTCCTTTATGAAAAAATACAATATTGAAGAAGGTTCTGTTACATTTTGGAATTTTATATTATGTTTGCGAAAATAAAACAGTCTTTTGATTTATGACTCATTTTTTCGATTAACTGGTGATATTTAGACATGTCATACATTTTTTTTTACAACTAAAAAAGCATAATGAAAACAATGAAAAATAATATACCACGAAATTTATCACTTTTTACAGTGATCGAGGCAGAACTCAAAATAAAACTCTATGTAATCATGAAATAACTACCCATGAAATAATTCCCCAAAATGAAAATGAAATAACTCCCCAAAAAATATATGTAAGGCAACAACAACGTCTTTTAAGAATTTATTACATTTTTTTTGGGACTTATTCATTTTAGTTGAGAGTTCTTTAGCACGTTAAGGCAAATAAAAAATAATTCTCTTTAGTTGATCGTGCAGAAGCAATACACTTGACATAAAAATAGACATATGTAACTGTATTTTTCCAGTCAGAAAAGATAGTGATGTGAACGAAATTTTTGCAGCAGTTAGAGATGTGCACTCTGAATTAATTTATGCAGAAAACTCAGTTTTGGAAAATTTTGATTTGTGACCCTTTTGTATTTAGGGTGCGATATGGTAACAATTATTTTGACGACATCATGGCAACACGACTACACGAACACCGTTGTAGCTGTCGTCAACTTAGATCTAATTCTATTTAGTTTTTATTTGCGACAACACAGCTTACTGTTTTTATTTTGATAAAAAAGTGAATATTTGATCGTTTAAAAGAAATATTTTGTGAATAAAATTTATAAGTGAATAGCAAATACGATTTTGTAAAGAAAAAAATAAAAAAGTAATTTTACAGTAAATTTTGACAATGCAGTTGCCGCTTTCAAAATAATTAAGTAGCTGACTTTTGGCTACAAATGTAGCTGGCTACATTTGTGTTTGGTGTAAGGTGTTCGTGTAGTCTGCTGTGTCGAATGTGTTCAATGCTTAAAGAAAACATTTAATTACGTAATTCAAACGGGTGTGCTATCAGTCCTAAAATCATATTGTCATAAATTTTTAGCTTAAACGTATTACCGTTGGATTTCGGATGCTTTAGGCTAATAAAAAATTTATAACAATATGACGTTAGGAGTGATAGCACATCCGATTCCGCAATATGTATTTTGTATCATTGAAAATCATCAAGTTTTGATAAGTCTATTCCATTCTTGAGCATAACATGTAAATCCATAAAGGTTCAATTAGTCATACTATTACCAAAATCAGTTATTTAGAATTATGAAATATTCAATTGATTGTATTTAATACATAGTTTGGATGATTTTGATAACATTTCGTTGGGCAATTTCGCCTTTGTTTTATCTGTCAACCAACTGCATATGCTGGTAACCATATTCAACAAGTTGCATAGTAAATTTTCTGCGTCTAAAATTGGTGAGTCAAAAGCAATTTTGTAAATAATAAATCTCTACGATGTGATTTTTTTTACTTGTATGGATAAATTTTCTATAGAATTTGTGAAATATATTGTACATTTATGTAGGTACGTATGTACGAGATTGGTTTCAAAATTACCACGCACAAGTTCATTATTTATTTATGATTTTAGAGTTGTTTAATAATCGCAAATGATAAGATTAAATAAATGTAAATAAATAAAGTAAATGACTCATATTTTTTTTATCAGGAAGCAACCGCCTATATATGCAAGTATGTGGGGTAATTTTTTACATTTGGTGGTAAATTACAATTTGGGCATTTTTCATGTTTTAAAATAATAGAACCTAAAAATTGTTACATGAAACACCATCATGCCATAATATTATTGATTATTTTCCTCAAAGCATTTTATACAAATTTGATCAGATTAGAATCATTTATGATTCTACTGCACGATAAACTAGACTTATATAAGCTCTTTTTCGACTCTTCTTGAGAGTCTTATATTATCTGATCAGTTTCGACTTATTTACGATTCGATTTCTGTGTTTTGTTATGCTATTCTCAATAAATTTCTTTCTAATTATAAGCAAGATTTACTTTGGAGTCGTTTTGCAAGCTCATAAGTGATTAGTCAGTTTTATTCATTAAAAGTACTCGTGGAATACTTAGTTAGGTGATTTTGAAAAGTAATCTTCAAAATGCTGATAGGGTTTTAAGAGTAGAAATTTCCATACCAATAGCATTTGCATGATTATTGACGAGTGCGATTGTATTGTGATTCGTATTATAAACGTTCACACGATTGCTGGAGTGGATTTATATTTTTTTTTAATCCTTAAAGATGGTTTTGCGTGCAGTTTTATGACTGTTAGATAAGAAAGGATTTTAAGAAGTAGAGAATTTCCACACCCAGCCAGCATTTGCATGATTGTTTGACGAGTGCGATCGCATTGTGATTCGTATTATAAACGTTCACACGATTGCTGGGGTGGATTTATATTTTTTTAATTCTTAAAGATGGTTTTGCGTGCAGTTTTTACGATTGTTAGATAAGAAAGGATTTTAAGAAGTAGAGAATTTCCATACCCAGCCAGCATTTGCATGATTGTTTGACGAGTGCGATCGTATTGTGATTCGTGTTATAAACGTTCACAAGATTGCTAGAGTGGATTTATATTTTTTTAATTCTTAAAGATGGTTTTGCGTGCAGTTTTACGACTGTTAGATAAGTAAACGACTGGAGAACTGTTAATAGTTAACAATCGTATTTTACACTTCGTAAAGAATAAAATGATCTTAAGTGATCCGTAAGCAACTAATTATGATGTATCGTAAGCAATTCGTAAGGAAGAGTCGCCTTCAGGACTCTTCTTTTAACTTCAGCTATCAAAATACATCATCGTGGGCGATTAATTCGTTAAAATTAATTTACTAAATATCAGACTTAAGCACATTTATAGATGTATGTATAGCTTAAAAATTTCAAATGTAGCTTTTTTTAAGAAAAAAAAAAAATTAAAAAGAAATTTTAAGTGCTACAAAATGAAAATTTTATTAAAAAGAAAATTATCACAATTTCAAAGCTAAAATTAAAACTTAATTTAGTCCAAAATATATGTAATCAACAAATATACGCTAAAAGCTTTGTTATCAACCACACAGTGTGTTGTATATCCACAAAATATGTTCCACAAACATATGCTTAATAAAATATTTCAGACTTTTTTTTTTAAGGGTGTAAGCAAATGTATTTTCATGATGAAAGCATACTGTGAATTCATAAAATATATTGTATGTGTATTAAACTCTTAATTTTATTTATTTGTAAATTCCATAGAATATGGTGTTATCATGGTATTAATACTTATTTAGAATGGATTTTAAGTTTGGGCTTATTATTATCAGGGCTGTTCTGTAAATTTCTTCTTCTGTGATTTCTTGTAACTTTTGAGAAATGCAGCCCAAGTTTGACAATCTTGTTTAAAATTGTTTTATATTAAAACAAAGTTTTGCACTAAAAATAATAATTCATTCAAATTGGCCATAGTAAATAAATTGTATTGTCTAATTGATTTGCACATTTTCTAAACCAATTAATTCTTCATTACCTTTAACATACATATCACCATATTAAATTTAACATGCCGTTCGAAATCAAATTTATTATACCGATTTGTTAGCATAATGCGCGGGTGGCTAACATATGCCATATGTGGTTGGAGTCATTCATTAATATTTTGGGTTTTATTAGTGTAAACATACACTTGTTGATTTAGCATATCGTGGAGACTAAGCTTTACATTAATTTAAAATTAAAAGTTTATTAATTCAGTGTACTTTTTTATATACATATGTATGTAAATAATTATACTTTAGTTTTACTTTTTTATTTAATGATTTAAAAATAAGACTAATTTATTTTTGGAATACATACTTGATAAACATTATTTGTAACAATAACATTCTTCAAGGACGACAATAATTAACTGATTGATTGTTTGATTGCTTAAAGGATTTGGATTCCTTATTACAGCTTTTGTTTTTAAATGTAGGATTTCAAGGTCGCATTTTGCGATTGAACTTAAGAATTTGAAATTTACATGAATATGTGAAATACGAACAATAAAATCCGATCATTTAGTTATCAATAAATTGTAATAATTCTAAACAAATAAAAGAATTGTATATAAAAATTAACAACTTGTTTACATATTGTGTCTTATAAATTATTACATATACATACATACATACATATGCAAATACAAACTTACATATGTATGTATGTATGTGCATATCGTTCTTTACTAATGTAGCCATATCTAAATAAATCAAAACTACTCTTCAAGAAAAAAAAATGGAAAATAACTAAATTTTTAAAGTCTGCTAGATTGCAAACATGTTCAAAATTTACATGTGTTTGCAAATTTGTTAATATGATTTTTTTTTTTACTTTGATAACAATATTTTCGTTTAATAATACTTATTATATACATTTATTTTAATTACTATGGCAACTTTATAATAGTTGTCAACTCAAGTCTTTGAATAAGGTTCCTTTTTGTTTTAAGTCGTTGGTTGGCTTTTAGTTCGTATCACAAATATGATTGGAAAAATTAGTTTACATTTGGTAGTTTGGATTGTAGGGTGCTTGTTTTCGTACATCGAACTATTTGGTTTGTCCTGCACCAGCACCACTTACCGCTACATCATATGGTGGAGGATTCATATTAGCAGCAGCCATGGTTGGATAAGGAGCTGCACATTGTAATGCATGCTATAAAGAAATAAAATTAAAACATTAAAAAATAAAACATTAGTATCGAGTTTAAGAAAATTATACCCAGGTGGTGCAGGTTGGCCTACGGGCATAGGCATTGGCATCGGCATGGGCATCTGTGTAGGAGGTCTAAAATGAAGCAGAGTATATTTGTTTACTATAATTAATTTTGGAATAATTAATAACAGTAGCAAATTTATTAGGCTACTTCTTATGCGAAGTTGCACCATTACTTTTTCTTATTATTAATTACTATTATAACAAAAAATTCTGTTTTTTTTTTATAGACAGTTCTTATGGGGGCATACATTTACTGAAAAACTCCGTACCGAACTTTAACTTATACAATTCAAAACTTCTGATTTTAAAATAACGGTGGTTTGAATTTAAGAAGATTTTCTAAAATCGAAAAGGTTTTCAATCACTATATACAAGAATAGTGATTAAAATTGGAAGAGATCAATACAAACTAAAACCTGTCCTTTTTAAGCTTGGCCTTGCTTTCAATAAAACTATCCGGTAATTACCTAATATTTTAAAACTATTTGTAATTTTAGTTGTAAATTGATCAATAAAAGAAAAAAACATTGTTCAAATTATACTTACAATTGCGTTGGATAAGGAGCTGTATAAGTTTGTGTTTGGTACGTTGTTGTTGCAGTTTGTGCCATTATAACCACTTGGTACAGTATGTGTAGTTGAGGTTACTACAACGGGCGCTGCAAAAGAAAAATAAAAGAAATTTAGCTATAAAAAATATTTTTGGGTTGCATAATAACAACTTTATTCATAAGAAATATTGTAGGTTTATTGGGATCTTATTTGACAATTTCTATGCAATATATTTCAAATAAGCGTATAATAAATAAAATAAATATTTTTCATGAATACGTTCATGTAATCCCATTCATACATATGTAGGCGTGTTTGCCTACCGATGCATGACATTATTTGATGATACTGAAGAAGTCTCATTCATAAAACTTATAAAATATTCATAAAATTTCTATTTGACAATAATTGTATAGAAAATACAGAAATTGTATAAGTTTTATAATGCAATCTGTTTTAACAACGCGTTTCACCCACACTGCAATCAACATTGAAATCATGAACGCAATATCAGTTTACGCTTTTGTATTACTGTACATCGCGAGACAAACTCGGATAAAAATTAGTCGTGACCTGCTGTTCTTAAATTTATTTTTTTATGTTTGTCACTCTTAACATTCCACATTTTAGGTAAACTTTTATATAAATTAATAAAAATTTATCCAATATTCATTTATTCAATGGCCATTTTGTTGTAAAATTTTCTGTACTTTATTTAATGTGGATCTTCACAGTTTGCCTGTTTCAA
>BGZK01004977.1:0-10536 GCA_005406025.1 Eumeta japonica | reverse complement strand
CAGCATCTGTCATTTTTGTCCATCTGTGGCTGTTGTTGTGTAATTAAATCTTGCATGTGTTAATTGTTTTGAAGATCACTTCTAAGCCTTCAGCAGTTGAGGCAGATCCTGATGCCTAGCAAGTTGATTTTCAATCTCTGATATGAAGTGCTCATTATCTTCTAACCCAGCCAAAGATATTTCCAATAGTTTCAAGCGATCTTTATGTAAATTACTTAGAGTATTTAATTCCTTCCATAATATCAGCAAATTATCCAAACTCTTCTTAAGAGCTGGTGTTTTTAAAACAATTGTACGGAATGTTTCCTGCAAATGTTGTAGTTCAGGATCTAATAATGCAAACGTCGTTCATAGTCTGAGTGAATTTCCAGCACATGTTCCAAAGAGTCCAAATCTCGAGGTAGAGGAGCACTTATAATCTGCTCCAATTCCTTGCCATGTCCTCTAGTTTACCTTTAATAGTAATACATTCTCTGTAAAGATGCGACTGGCCTGCTTGCTTTCCTCTAAAAAAAACAAGATTTATTTTAATATCAATTATACTACAAGTTTAAAATAATATTTAAAAATATTTTGATCAAGTACCCCTGGTTTTCGACTGGCAAAATAATTGTTTCATAGTTTTTTTAATTTTCTTTTCAATTGCGAAGTTTTCACTTTCAAGTTATTGATTGAACTGATAACGTATTTATTTACAAACAGAAGTCAAACTTTCAGTACAAATAATTTGGTCATGAAATACATTTCGTTAACATATGTGCTGAATGAAATGTTTTCCTTTATTATTTAATTGAACAATTAAACGAATTGACATTCTCGCTCAATTAACCCACACTGGCACTCTTACCTTCTATGGACACAATTGATTTATTTATTTGTACAAGAATTGCGTGTAAGTATCGTCAGTACCCAGAACACCCACATCAATATTTAACATTTTATTGAAATGCAACCACATACATATTGAAATGAAAAGCGTAGTTCTGTCCCGCAAAGTTGATAATGATTTTCAAAATATTTACACGTCTCAGAAAGAGCTGAAAAATTTCATGACCGGGAGTTTTGTTCCATTCAAAAACAATCTTCCACAGCCCAAGTGTTTAAAGCCCAAATTTTTTGTATATCAGCTTAGCGTTTAATTTAATCAATAATAAGTTTAATTTTTCTTCTCACTTACCTTCTGCTCTTGCACGTTTCTCAAATTCGTCAAACAGTCGATTCACTTCATCCATTTCACGTTTTAAACGTCTGAGTTGTGGATCGTTTGGATCACTCTTCACTTAACAATTTGTCATCGTCGTTTAAAGCTCGACGAATAGCTGTTCTTTGTTCGGGACCCATTGCCAAAACTGATCGAAATCCCAACCCTTAACAACACGTATTGTGGCAAAAATCATATTTTGCCTGAGACGTAAATGTTTCTTTGCCAGAGACTGACAGAGCGATCGAACAAACGTTTTAGTCGCTCAGCTGCATCAATAGCTTCCTTGTCAGGTGGTGGCATTAAGAGGCAAGCGCTTGGCACTAAACCTTCTTGGCCTTTTCGAAATACGTATGCGCCATTTGACACGACCCGAGTTGTCCATTAATGTACATGTTTCCCCTTTATCAACTTGGACTTGGCCCTGCTGATTGTAAGCACAAATCGCTTGGACGGGACTCTGACGGTTGACTGGTTGACGACGTTTATTCAAAGGTACAATTGTTTGAGCTCTATGCTGTAAATTGGCAACCTGTTTCACCAAAGCATTTAGCTCTTCGCGCAGGTCTTACATTCCTCGAAGTAAAGCTTCTCCCTGATCCAAACCGAAATCAGATTTTGGATATTCACTGTTCAAAATCTCATCTCGTTTCTTAGCCATTGTTCAGCATCTTTTATTTCTGCAAAGAATTGATGATATTCGGTGGCATGCTTCAAATGAACTTCTAGGCACAGCGTTAACTGCAAAGCCACGCCCATTGTTGTTGCAAAACAGTCAAATGGCCATCTATACACTTCGAGGCAGGATGCTGTTGATTCAGTAAAAGTTTCACCACGATCCAATATTGTGCAAAATGTAATTCACGCTTTTCAAGCTCAGACATAAGATTCTAAAATAATTGTTTTTTTAATAAATTTTTCTTCCAGATGGGTTTAAAGCAGTAATTAAAGCAAATAACAAGCAGTACGGTGTTACAATAAAAACAAAACCGATTTAACGTGGACTATGGGCCGACTTGAGTAATTCATTTTAGAAACTCGATTATATCTTTCAAACCGCAAGTTAGCGACAATATACAAATGTTAAAAGTCCATGTTGAAGTGGAACTTCCTAGCCCAATATCAAGTCTTGAACCTTTTTAAACGGTTTTACTTTATTTAAGTCTTATTTATTTTAGTATTTATTGATTTTAGCCCCCTAGATTGACAATAAATATCTTAGCATTAAGGCAATAACGTCGGCAGAGCAACGGGACAATATTGCTTATTGCTTTATGTTAGTTGGGACAAAGTATTTATGTTAATTCACAATATAAAAACGTCATACGAGAAGGTTCACAGCAAAATTTTATACAATTTCATGGTTTTGTCATTTGCGGCTAGTTTGTGAAATTTTGTGTAGTGTTGCATAAAAGCTTTTTACTTAATTTTGGGGCTTAACCTTTTAATTATAAATTTCAAACACATTGACAATCATATATTGACGTTTTATGTCGGCAATAATTGCCGCTCGAAAAGGGGCGTCTTCATGAGATAACATAATTTTGACGTTTGCTGCAATATATGTTAATGAATTCATTGCCAGTCTAGACGGGTGACAACTGTGAAGGAATTCTGTATAATTGAAATTATTACATTTTCTATTCTCAGCATAGTCCTGAAAACATGTATCGAAATATTTAATTTTCATAATAAGACTCGATAACTTATCTTAGTCTCGGTTCACACATGAAATTTTTCTTTCAGAAACTTATCCTAATTTTATTTGAAACTTTCATTTGTATCTGCACACGGAATAAAACTCAAAACAATGAAAGAATTTCGAGTACATGAAAGCCTGTACTGAAACTCATTCGTCACATTTCTTCTGCCCTGTTATCAACAAACACAGTATTTCATGAAAAGAAAAATTTCATGTGCCAACCAAAATTAAATACTTTACTTACACCTAAACCATTGTTTAATATTCGACTCCAAATAAAAACCGTTTGCTATGAACATTTTAATAAAAAATTTATTAGCCGAAAATTTGTTTTGTCATTTTATTTAGGCTTCATACATATTGCAACAATATTATGCGATTCCATAGTATGCAGGATATCGAAAGCAGCAATTACACCGCAGTATTTTTATCGATAACTTGAATATTTAGTGTGTCATTGAATTAAAAAAAAATATCAAAGGATGTATCAAAGTCGGCCTATAACCACCATTAAACCATTTCATTTCATTTTTCTAGTTTGCAAAACTAAACGATTACTTATATGTAACAAAACAAAAATAATTGTATTATAATGTAACGCTATGAAATAAATACATATATGAAATATACATACATGTCGTAGGTTTAATGCTTAGCCCATGATGCCACTCGATATCGCTAGCTAGCTAAATGCATTCAAACCAAAAACAACATTTTAAAATTTGTTGTTGTTTCAAATGTATTTATGTCAGCGAAGCGATATCGTCCGGCAAACATTAAGCCTAATGACTCAATGCTTCAAAATTACGTTTTGCACTTTTTCTATTAAACTACAAACTAAAATTTGAAAAACAAATAAAATGTGATTAGTAGGCCCGCCTGAATTTAATGTCGGGCTTAAATAGAGATTGCTTACTCTTCTTGCCGGTAGCTTGTTTACGTTTATTAATTTCTTTCCTACTCCTGTAAAGTAAAAACTCCTTGAACAAAATCATGATGAAATTGTAGTATTTTTTTTTTCATTTCATATAGCGGGTTCCCACAGTTTTTTCTTTTTATAATTGACAGCCAGTTATTTTCACATCATATGATATGGCGTTCTCTAATATAGTAAAATATATTGTACCCCAGCTAATAAATCTTCAAATTTAATTTTCTTGTCTTCTTGAAGAAATTATCAATCGTAATCATAATTTATCACAAAATCCTTTTTAATTGAAGGAAAAATTCAAAACTCAATCCCGATTAAAATTCAAATAATTATAAAATTAAAATATTTATATATGAATTTTTGAATTGAATTGTCTTGCTGTCGCAATTCGGAATACGGACTGCCAAGGGCCTGGATGATCTTAGCGAGTATTACATCTATTTTATATATTTCAAAATTGCAACATTAGTTCTTTTGATAATTCTTAAATTTTGATTGATTATTAATTAAACTTTTATATAATTCTAAATGATAGAAATTAAATGCAAATCCTTAAGTCCGGACCAGGAAAGAACTATTTGGAAATTATAGATTTAGAAATCTTTATTTTACAAATATGATGTTATTTAGGATTTTTGAATCAGTAGAATGTAAAATTATGATTTGTTTTGAACAGGTGTTGAGTGTAAAAAAGTTTTTAAACTAGGTTAAGCTAGGAACACAACTGTGACGAACGACGAATATTCGCCATCAAAAGAATAATACATTTGTGTGTATGAAAATACACAGACCAACAACGCCATTTCCATTTCAAAAACATTGTTTAGTATTATTTTGTTGCAAATAGTACGAATGATTTTAGGACGAACTACTCAAAATACATTTGATTAAATTAAAAATTGCGAAAAATTGGGTACTTTTAGCATATTTTGCACTCTGTATTTACGTTAATAGGGCACCTTGCCAACGAATTCGTCTTGGTAGACGAAATACGTTGTTCGAATCAGTTGTGTTTTAGCGTTATATAGTTAGGCCACTGTTAAAATAAAAAGAAAAAGAAAGGTCACACATTCAGTTCAGCCCCTTAAGGTAGCCTGAAGGTGAGAGTAAAAAATTAAGGGCCAAAAGAAAAAAGATCAAGTCAAAGATGGAGATGGGCTAAAACAGCAAGTAGTAGTACTGTGTGCAATTAGGCTTGTTCCTTCTACTGTTCCTTACAAAGGATATAATTGTGCCAAAGCTCATCTCACACAGTTCATGTAAGTCACTGAAGGTACTTTCATCTAGAAATCAAACACGAGGGTCCTCCAGTGCTCGACAATTACCAAGAAAATGCAAAGCGGTCTCCTCTTGTAAGATAAACCCTAATCGGCGGTGACTGGTAATGATCGTCCCAGCTATCATCAAATGTGATCTGGGAAGGTTCAATGTCTATTAAACAGTTCATAAGATATTTGAACTCTATGGAATGAGTGTAGACTGTTTCTAAAAAAGTTTTTGTTTACATTCTTTTATTATTTTCGATCAAGTCAATGTTGTGTTATATCAAAATATCCTCACATCAAGATGCCATAATATGTCAACTCTTCTTATCTTGCTTCTACGGTTTTGGTGTTGTCGATGATGGCAGAAGACGGATATATGTATGCATACATATCTCATGCGCAATGATTTGGGCCACAGAAAATATCAAAATGCTACACATAAAACAGTAAAATTCATGCGATCATTCTAATTATTTTTTAAAATTATTTAAACACACTGATAAAAAAAATAATATGTATACATATGTATCACCAGATAAGTAGGTATATAGATATCAATACGGACTATTAAATGTAAGGCGATTTCAATATTAGGTGAACTGAAAACACCCTATTCTACTTTTTTGAGTTTAAGAGAATTTTATTTACATTTTCATTATTTTTTTTTAAAAAAAACTGATATAATCTGAAAACTTTAAAATCGTGAAATAAACCAACATAATAAATAATAAAAGTACACGTTTTGTTAAAATTTTGTTTTTCCTTTTAATAATTGTACACAATTTATTTATATTGTTTTGCCTTTGTTTTTGACATATGGGCCGACTCAAACAACAAAATTACAATATTGTTTTTATATTGTTGTAATTTCAATTTCCAATTTCACCTAATATATAAATTCGTCTTGATTAAATGCATATATATATATATGTATATATTATTGCACTTGGTAACAATTCATTTGTATTTGCTCTTTTAGACAAAAACAAAAAGCAGGAAATAATGTTAAAATAACTTAGAACAGCTCAAACAAACAAAGTGAAAGGAAAGCTGGAATTCGTTTTTTTTATAATCTCACCTCATCTCCATTACCAAATGCACGCTTGTCGTTTCAAATATATAAATAGCAAATACATAATAAAATCAATTAATTATCAATAACAATTTAAGTATACGGGCATGTCACAGAGTTTAATTCCATTCAAAAAAATATTATAATTAGTGATGTAACGATACGCCATTTCGCCGATCCGTTGCCGATACTCAAAGATAAATATCGCCGATGATATCGATACTACGATACGTTTACTGAAATTGAGCTCAAGTAAAATTAACAAAACTCAAGTCGAGCAGTTCTTCTTTTATATATAAATAACAGTGTTTACTAATGAGCCATTCAAATCATCAACATTTTCAATACATTTCAGTTTCTAAAATTCAAATTTTTGGGGGCTTGTTCAAAAATTAATGTTAATATAATTTGTTCTTTAATTCAAATTTTCTAAACAAAATTTTTTAATATAGATATCAAATACTTTTGAATACATTCATTAAAACTACAAAATGTCTGCAAAATTTATAATTATATAACGATGGCATACCCTTTTGATTGGTGTGATTAAATAAAAAAAAAGAATTGAATTTCAATTTATGTTAACAAAAAATAAATGATTGTTTTTTTTACAAAATAACAGTGTAAGATATTATTAATGAGTCGTTTCAAACAGAATGTCATACTGTTTTTATTTCTAATATCATCAAAACAAAAAAATCTGAAAACAAAAACAAAAAAAATAATTAAAGAATTCTAAGGAGCGCCCCAGACGAGAGGAAAATGGGGCAACTGCTAAGACTTAGCAAGACCGAACTGAGTAAAATGATGGAAGTTGTCACAGGACACTCTCAACTACTGGCACATCTTAACCGCATAGGTGAGGCGGAAGAAGATGAATGTAGAGCATGTGGGGAGGATAGTGAACACCATTTGTGCCATTGTCTCGCCTTCTCACAAATACGATCCCGATATTGCAGTAGTGATACATTATCGGCCATAACGCAATTACGGGGCATATGCTGGAGGAAATTGAGGAACTTCGTAAGTGATACGGAGTTCCTGTAGGCCTATTGGTCAGCTGTATTGTTAAAGCCTAGGAGCGCACAACAAGCCCTAGATTGGACTACGCCCCTCCTATTAACCTAATGAAAAATATATGGAGGCATCGGCGTATCGACAGTAAAATATCGCTAATTGTAATGCGTACCATCATTCAGAAAATGGAAAACGTGCAAAATTTGCAGAATGAAATAGTTCTTAACAAAATTTTAATTCAATTAATAATATTGAATGTTATTTTGAAATTTGAAATTATTTTCAAAAATGTATTAGTTTTTAGAATATTTTTCGTATTCTAAAGAAAGCTATACATTCATTTTCAGAATTGAACTCTGCGACAAGACCAGTAATTTATAAAATAGCAATCAATTACCAAAATTTACTAAACAATTATTTACATTCAAACAAAATATGAAGAAAAAAGGAATAGTAGATTTGCAAAGACTGAAAATTACCTCATAATATCTGTGCACAGAAGGCAAATCAGATGTTTGTCTGCCCAATCACGAGTTATTTCTATTTGTTCTTTTCGTTCAGCCATTGGAGTTCGGCTGAGGCTTGGGCCAAGAAGTGTTGCAACGAATCCAAATCGGAGAGCGTTTAGTTGAGGTACTCAATAGTTCGGCATAGACTTTTGCAATTGATTAAGACGCTGTTGGTACAAATTCAATTCGTCGCCGGTGAATTTTGTTTGCTGACGCTCGTCGTTGAGTATTTTGCTATGAAATTGGTCGATGATTTTATGTTCACGCTGCTGACGATCCAATTCATCTTTACCGATGGCAAATCTGATCCATAGTCGGCGGCAAGCAGTTGTTTTAATTTATTTTGGCACCATTCGATGTGTTCTTGTAGATCCCTAAAACAGGGATTTGTTTCAATTTGTCTGGATTCAACGACAACACGTTTTTGGCGTCTTACAGTGGTTTTCTTGGACGGATATTTGAGGTCGGTTAATTTTTTACACAAGATTTGTATGGAATGTAGTTCGAAGTTGAGCTAACGCTGATGCAGTTTATTGACTCTTTTGTGAAGCTCGGCCACGTGGGGATAACGACCTTCATTGAGTACATGACAGTCTTGATTCATGTCTTGTATGGCTCCTCCAAATGACGAATTTCTGTTTCCAACGATTCAACAATATTCTTGGCATCAACTGGATGTAAACGTTCAATGCGTCTGGCTTCTTCGTTAATACGATTTTCTAGATCAGTCAACTTCACATCAACATGTTTGATTTCACGTTCGACTTTGTCAGGCAAGACGTTACCAAACGTTCTAGACGCTCAATTTCTTGTTGCAATATCAATTCGCGGTCTTGCAAGCGGTCTGCATACGATACCAGGCATTTTCAATTGCCTCAGGTCGTAGCTCCGTTTCCACATCTATTTCCCCAATACTTTCAAAATATCTTTCGAGTTCTTTGTAAATTTGTACCAATTTGCTTTTTTCTCGTTTGCGCACAGAAACCTCTTCACTGCAAAAGTGATGCAAGTCCTGAACAAACGTTTCAGTTCAATTATGGGTGGGAATGAACGTTCCTGTAAATAGGCTGTCTTTTCGCGGCACCAATAGATAAACTGTTGAGCCAAATCACGGTATTCATGAACACGGCGTTGTGACTCCATGTCGAAGAGTGGATGAATGGCAGGTGGATCACGGAACACATCATACAACGATGATATGTAAGTAATTAATGATTTCTCATCTGGTTCGTTGGTGTCCACATCTGAAAACACAAAATAAATAAAATTAGTAAACATCCAATTGATTTATTGTAATTCTATCATTCTAACCTTCTGGATCTAACAGACGAGTTACACCATATTCTTTTTCAACGATATGGAAAGCAATCTCCAAACGCTCTCTTGGTAGATCGTTTCTTGCTTTTCGCCAGTCAAGCAAGTCCGGTCTATTACGATGCACAAGAGCTGAGAATGCCAAACCATCATACGATGATGTGAAATCATTTACTCGAACTCCCGGATACCGAGCAGTAGAGCGACGAGCCCAACGCAAAAGTGCTTCACGTGCTGATACATTGTCTTCTTTGCCAACAACTATATCGAAATCTATGTGAGAAAAATAATACTATTTAATTAAAAGAACACTTTTGCGATGTATATTTGCTTATTTAAAAAAATGGGTATGTGTGCGGCAAAATACAACTAACAAAATCGTTTTGTACTAATTTTTGTTGGAATGTATCATTCCTTTAACCTTTTATTCCACTAAAGTAAAGAAGGCTGTAAACTTGCTAAGATACGAAACTAAGCAAATGCAAATTTTAGCTGTTGGTTATTCTTTTTGATTCGTTATCTATCTAAAGCCTGGACCTAAATCGTTATATTTGTGATCGAAAAATTTCAATAAAATGTGGTTATCATTCAATAAAAGCAAACTTATTGTCATTTTTTTTTTTTGTTGAAAGAAATCTATCGAAGTCATTCGATCACAGAGTAAAACGATTTGGGACTTGGTTTATTTTAAGAGTTCTACCTTCATGCGTTGAGTAGTTGATGTTGCATGAGGATTGTTCGGTTGATGGAAGTATGGCTTTTTTAGGCAAAGTGTGACGATATTCCAAATCACAACTACGCAGCATTTTGTGGGTGGCAACAAATCTTCTGGAGGCAATTGTTGCTCTTCCGCACGACTAAGCGTTGGTACTTTTCGCACTACATGTGGTTATACGACGATACCCACTTGAATCTCGTTGCGATGTTTTAGTGCTTTCAACGCCCGGAGCCCAGAACTTCAGTCGAAATACGCTTGTTGCGTGTCACTTGCTGATATGATTCATGCAATTCATGCTGCTGCCCATCAACTGAACCCGAGACTAAAGCAACATCTGATGCACGAGCATTATCATTACGAAAACTGTTACGCAAAACCAACGAACGATCGTAAGATAAGCTTTGTTGCGGAACTGCGGAGACTGGAGCAACACCTGGATATTCAGTTATAACCGCTTCAATTGTCTTCTCATGTTTAACTTGGTGCTGGTATAAGGCATTTCTTTCATCGATATTAGTTGTTATTGGTGGACCACTTACTGGTACTACAGCAGAGCTGGCACCTTGTGTCCGTCCACTACTCTTCTTCATCAGTGATGACGAAGAGGGTGGCGGTTTTGAATACATTGTTTTATATGTCGATGCTTAAGGAATTTTAATTTTATTCTTGTATTTTAATTGTCGATATTTTTTTTTTTTTGAATCGATTTCGTTAAAATGTGCTGTTTGTTTTGTTGTGTTGTGGAACACGATACTAAAAATCTTTGTTAGAGTTGATGTCTGTAGTTAGTTAGCAAAATATAATTTA
>BGZK01004976.1:0-10539 GCA_005406025.1 Eumeta japonica | reverse complement strand
TTATTGATCTGTCTCAACTAACTGTATCGTAAGCGGTTATTTTGAGAAATTTCTCTGTCAGCCCCATTGCTGCCACTTCCTATGTGAAGGCATAGATCGTGTACAGTCAGTCACAGGAATCAACAAACGCACTGTTAATACCATTCGGGCATGTGGTCCTCAGTTACTCGGCCCATGTTAAATATGCTATATACTAGAAAATTTATTTTGTTGGCTGCACCTTCACCACCTATGTTACGTAATAAGCCTCTTTATTTATACATACATATGTATATGTAACATAACAAAAAGTTGTTAACATAATATTTTTAAGCTATTTTAATAGAGTACATATGTATACAATTTTAGAATGGCAAATAGCACAAGAGCTTGACTATGTTAATCACCATGTACGCTCAAAATTAGATGAAATTAAGCGACGTGAATTAGAGCGTTTACGATCCTTAGCAAACCAAAAGTTTGAAATGGAAAATGATATTGATCGGGATCACTTGAAAATCAGTCAGCATTTGGATCATGGTAATGAGCACACTTTCGAGATCGAAGATCTAAAAAAATTAATAAAGAAAACAGCCGAAGATTTGGCGGAAGCCGATAGAAAAAGGCAAGCTGAATTTAAAGAATATGAAATGCAAAAAGAATTCGAAAAAGCAAATGGTGAAGAGTGAAATGGACGAAGAGCAACGAAAGAGATTTGAAGCAGAAGAAAGCAGTTGAAGGAAAGTCAAAAGAAACATGAAAAAGTTCATCATCCTGGCAACAAAGCTCAGCTGGAAGATGTTTGGGAAAAACAGGACCATATGGATAGACAAGATTTTGATCCCCGAACATTTTTCATGTTACACGGTAAGAAAATTTTAAATATTTTTCAAGAAATTTATATTGCTTATATATGAATTTTTAACAAAAACAATATTTCCTTACTGATTAATGTCTGTGATGAAAAAAAATATTTTTGGCTGTATTCATATTTATTAGTTCTGTCTGCGTACTTTTCCAGTAGCAAATACTCAGTATTTTTTTTTGCGAGAGTAAGACCAATTTACTCTGTCGATCGAAAGTATCTCGTACGCAGACAGTATCCAGTGAAATCTTGCTAGAAACAGCTGATCGGTTTGTTGAAATAACAAAGAAATAATTTGACCATATGTGTACGTAAATGTTCTGCCATCTCCAATCCACTTATGCCATGTATATCTGGACGTTTCTAGCATGAAGTAAAATGTTTAGTTTATTATAAACGTTAAAAATTAACACAATTCTAATTACTTGCCTCTGCCATTATTAAATTTCAATTTTATTTATTTATTTAATTCTACTTTACAAAGTAAAAATATATATATAATATATATAGTACCTGAGAACAATATGCAAGATGGTACTAACAGAACATTTGAAGAAGTGGCAGCAACGTGGTTGACAATGAAATTCCACAAAATAACCCAAACGATACAGTTAATTGAGATTAATCAATCAACCAGTGCGAGTGAGACGCAAAACTCGAAGGCCAAACAACAAAACAAGCCTGACTGCACTTAAGAAATAATTACGATGACGCGAGAGCTGTTCTTCAGCCCTGAGTTGCTTTACGATTGTAAATTTCAATTTTATTTTCATTTTACAAAAATTATTTCATTCAAACAGCTGTTCAAACTTTGGTTGCAAAATCTTGCTAGAAGAAATTTCTCCAGCAACATTTTGCAAATTCTCTAACTTTCAACTGTCAAAAAATTCTCTTTCTCTCGCTGCAAGAGATTTGGAATACGCAGAAAGATTTTTCACGAAATATGTGTACGCAGGCAGACCTATTATGTTTATTAAGGTACGGTCAGACTTGATAAATATTTGGCCAAAAACGTAACCACTACTTTTGCTCAGGTTAAGTGTGATTTAACTTGATTTTTAGTGCTACTTCTATATTTATTTTAGTATATGTATGTGAACCCATATGTAAAAAACAGGTCTGTTACTGGAATCCGGTTTTTAGGGTTCCGTACCAAAAGTCAAGCGGAACCCTACTGCTGAGACTCTACTATCCGTCCGTCCGTCACAGGGTACATTCTTCGAAACCGTAAGAGCTAGAGAGAGCTGAAATTTCACAGGACGTTGTTGTACTCAAAACAACAACAGCAACATAAAAACTACCTGGTGCCCTCATACAACAGGTCCCCATTTTAAGAAAAATTAGCTGTAACTTTTGAACCACAAGAAACAAAGAGCTGAAATTTGCACAAGATATTGTACGGTACTGCTACAACAACAAAACTAAAACACAACAATGACTGTAAAATTCACAGGATATTGTTGGCAGCACTGAAATAGTACTATAAACTACAAAGTAAATATACACATTGTATGTAAGTACGGAACCCATTATGTGCGAGCCTGCCTCGTACTTGGCTCAATTTATTATTTTCTCTGCAAGTAATTTTATTTAAACAGGGAGAAATGGAGCCAGAAAATTGATATTATAATTGCAGAGAACTTGCAATAGTTGTTGAGGAGATTTTGTCCAGCACGATTTTGCAAGATAAAACAGTTGTTTTGAATGTCAATTAAAATGTAAAAATCAATTTTATTCGTAATAAATTTGGCCAAAATAGCATGTATATATATGTATGTATATAAAATTAACTAAAATTCCTCTTAATTATTTATTATTAAAACATTTATTATTTTACACAACGTTTGTTTACTTGAACACATATGAAAATAAGTACTGATCATGCACAAAACACTTTAGAAAATGGCAAAGCAAAAGTATATGTACATAGTACTTACTACATATCACTACAAACACCAAATGGAATAGGAAAAATAAATACATTTAAATGTGTCAAACAAGATCTTGATAAGCCTTCCATATTCTTTTGTGAATACAGTAGTTTATTATCGCTTATTTGACAAATTTGTCAAATAAGAGCCCATTACGATGTCACTCGATATCGATCGCTCGCATACATTGGAAACAACAACAAATTTCAAAATGTTGTTTTGGGGTTCAAAGCGAGTGATGCCGAGTGACATCGTGGAACAGGCAGTTAATAAACATACAATAAATTTTATGAATAAGACCGTTGGCTTTTATTTCCTTTTTATACAATCTGGGTCATAGAATTTGAATAACATATTCTCCATAAAATCAATTCTTCTCAATACGTATGTCGACATTGTTGTCACATCTGCTCGAGATAAAAAAATTTGAACTTTATAATTCACATGTGTGTGTATGTGTTTTTTTTTGTAAGATGTGGATGGAAACTCGTATTGGGATGAAGATGAGGTTAAAGCCTTATTTATTAAAAAGAATTAGATAAAGTTTACAAAAATGGAACAAGGAAATTCGATACGCGTGAACGCGCTGAAGAAATGGAGCGAATGCGTGAGCATGTTTTTAAAGAAACTGACACCGATAGAGATGGTCTAATTACTTTACAAGAGTTTATGAATCAAACGCAACGGGACGAATATAACAGAGATCCAGGATGGCAAACCATAGATGAACAGCCCCAATATACGCACGAAGAATATCTCGAATTCGAAAGGCGAAGAAAGTTAGAAGTTGAACGTATGATTGCACAAGGACTGGTAAGTTAAAACAAAACAAAAAGGAAAAAACAAGATAATGGAAACAACTTTATATTATATTCAAAATTATTATAACAGCTACCACCTCATCCAAATATGCCGCAAGGTTATTACGTACATGATCCAAATGCTGCGTACCAAACAGCTCAACAGTATCCACCAAATTATCAGCAGCATCCTCAAATGCATTACCAAGATCCTCAACAACAACATATGCAACAGCAGCAACACTACCAACAGCAACAGCAGCAATATTATCAACAACAGCACCATCCCCAACAACAATATCAGGAACAACAGATTCATTTAAATTCCAACCAAATATATCAGCAAATACCAGTACAACAACATCAGTCCCAGCAGCAGAATCAACAACAGTATAATCAGCAACCACAACAACCCCAGCCGGGCATAAATTCTTTGCCGCCACAACAACAACATCAGCCAATAGTTAATAATGCCAACGCCGCAGCAAGTAATACCGCTTCCCAACAGCAACCATCTGTTTCAAACAACATACCATCCCCACAACAGCCGTCAGTTGCCAACAATGGGCCACAACAACATCAGCAAATAAATAATGTTGCACCACAACAACCCATTCAACAAAATGTGCAGCCGCAACAAAACATTCCACAAAAACATTAAGTACATTCAAATTTAACTGACTTCCGAATTTTTTTTACACAAGTTATTTTAATGCTCAATATCGAAATTTTACAAAATTTGTTTATTTTTCTTATTAACGATCTCTAAACCGTCAGTGAGTTACTTTAAAAGAAAAACTCTTCCAAAAATATTTTGAATTATGCAAAATAATCGTGACATTTTTTTTTCTGTATATGTGCAATTTTTAACATGTTTATATGCAAACTATGCATTTTTGTTTAAAATAAACTTAACTCAAAGCAACATTCAATTTGTCTTTATTTTCTTTAATACAAAATATTATGTCTAAGTAACACGGTCGTTATAGAGGAAATGGCAGTAAGTTACTGATTTGGAGATATTTTATATTATTTATAAGACCCAGGAACACCGGAAAATATGGCATCAGAGCGCGTACCGAGGACAAGACTAGAGCAAAATGCCAAACATTGATTTCCTACATTCATTTTGGTTGATCGATCCTTGCAACCAGATCCCCAAGAGGATGCCTTGTCTTACGGATGGATCAAGGGTGAGGGAAGAAGCGGTGCTTGGTTTGTATATAAAAAAATAAAGAACTGTTTTAGTTGGCCAGACTGTTTTAGAGTTCTGTAGGCACAAGCTTGGTCGATAGCAGAGTGCATGAGGGGAAGATAGGACTTATGAATATAATCACAGCTAGTCAGATGACCATTAGAGCAGTCGCAGCTAAACGAACTAAATCACGGGCAAAAACGCTATTAGCAACTATTCCGCAAATGTTGAATTGAGAATCGTATGGTTGCCAGGACGCGCGGTACTAGATATGCTTCAAGAACATATAATATTGGTATACGCGAATCCTTTTGATGTAGTTAAATCCGAGCTGAGCACGTGGGCACTCTCTGAAAAATGAAACCGTAGGAATCAGTACAAGAATTGATCTAGACGATAAAGAAAAACGAAGGAGCTGTAAGGACTTAGCAATCACGAATTGATTAGAATAATGGAAATATTTACAGGGCTTTTTCAACGGCTTGCATCCTAACAAGCGCATAGAAGTAGCGGGAGGAGATGAATGTATGAATGGGGGCATCAATTCCCCCTCCCCTTCTAACAAAAACAGTACTAATATCTTGGGATTGATTCCTTACTGGGCATAACCCAACTACCGGGCTTATGCTAGAGTTGGCTAATGCGTTAAAGAAACAGTTCTTACTCGGTTATAACAGAAATATGGAGAAATCAGTTAAAAATGGAGTTTCCTAGAAAAATGCTAAACATGGAAACTCAAATATTGAGGATCAGAAATATATAAAAATGGATCAAATCAGATTATTCCGGAACCGGAACCAGATCAATATATAACCCCATAACATCTGCGATACTCAGTCGCCAACAATTAAATATTAGATAAGATGAAATATTTTTTTTTGCACAAAAATGGTTTTAATTCGCACTTTCAACAAATAGTTGTATTTGTTCGCGTACAGGTCCAATTTCTCGAAAAATCGTGAAACCTATATCTCGACTATATATGGACCGATGTTTAAAAAATTGTTGTTTGTCTTTCAGATGTGAATTCGGCACCAAAAAGTACTTTCTTGGCTATATATCGACTGATGGCCAAAAAATTTATGTTTGCTTTAAGAAATTTATATTTCACTACTACAGGTCTATTTCGGTACAAAAAAGTCCAATTTCTTGAGAAATCGGTTTTCACTATATCTCGGCTATATATAAGTCGAAGTCCGAAAAATTTTCGTTTTGCTTCAAAATATTAATATTTTACTACCGCAGGTCCATTTCGGTACAAAAAGTCGAATTTCTTGAGAAATCGGTTTTCACTATATCTCGGTTATATATGGGCCGATGTTCAAATATCACTGTTTTACTATTACAAGATCGTTTTGGTACCATAAAGTGATCTGGTCCACCCAAAACTCCAGTTATATTACATATCAAAATCTCAGCTATATGTGGATCGATGTCGCCCGTAATGACTAAGCCAAATCCGATTATTTACTTTAAATAAAAAAATTCTTTTTAAAAATTTGCATTTGGTACCTCTGGTTTTCGGGTATATATCAGCTATTTGTGAACCGATTTCGTTGAATTTCAATAGCAATCTGTACGCACGATGATCTGACAGATTGTCGTTTAAATTAAGTTTCTATGTAATGTAGTTTTCTCAGAAACGGTATTTTAGCTTACTACAGACAGATGGATTGACGGACATCGTTCAAATAACTTTCCTATTGATGCTGATCGAGAATATATATATACTTTTAGGATCGGAAATAAATATTGAAAAACTTACAAACAGAATCAAAATATTATACATACATACATATATGTATATCCTTACACTATGTATGTGAAGGGTATAAAAATAATAATAATTCAATGACGTTCAAACATAGATATCGTTACCTTAATATAGTACGAATAATTCAGACGTTTCTACATTTCGGACATATGAAATTCCCTTTACATTCAGACAATTTTTTTCTTTTTATGCAAGAACAAAACTAAAACCGGAGGCTTTCCCTTTTAACGCGCTATTCTTTCTCTGATTAACGTTTTGCAGTTTCGGTTCATTCTTTCGCAGCTTTAATTAATTGCATTCCAATTGCTATGATTTTTTCGATAAAGAAATAATACAACACCCAAACAAAACGATCATCATTATACTGCTTATGGACTCAAGACGACTTTGTAGTAGTGGATTGAAAAAAAGATCTCTAATGCAAAGAAAGCATTCCCAACAGCATTCAGTGGGCTGAAAAATAATTTGGATATCTAGGATATTTAATTGTTAAAGAAACTAAAACAAAAGGCACAAATTAGCCACAATAAGAGCAAGTCAGCAGGAACTAACTTTGTTTTCTAATAAATTATAGAATATGTGTGTTTAGTGCTTACTTGATTACTCACCTGCCGAAACAATAAACAACATTTTAAAATTTGTTGTTTTTTCCAACGTATTTGAGTTAGAGCGATCGCTATCGAGTGATATCGTGAGACAGGCAGGTAATCCGTGCCAGTCAGTACGTGTTTGATAATTTAAAGGATAAATCATGGTACAAAATACATATTTAATTCAATTTATGTAGGTTCATTTTATACCCTTCACATACTGTGTAAGGGTATATCTAAGTTTGTGATTCCGTTTGTAATTTTTCAATATTCATTTCCGACCCTATAAAGTATATATATTCTTGATCAGCGTTAATAGAAAAGTTATTTGAGCGATGTCCGTCTGTCCGTCTGTGAGTTGTTGAAATCAAGTTTCTGCGAAAACTATTTGACTTAGAAACTTCGTTCTTTCACCAATATGTTGCATATTGTCCACGAGGAATCGCTATTTAAATTCAGCAAAATCGGTTCGCAAATAGCTGAGATATATCCGAAACACCGAGGTACCTCGAAAAAATTGCATTTTGTATGGAAATTTTGAAAATTTTTGATTTAAAGTAAATATTGATTTGACTTAGTCATTAGTGACGAAAAAATTTTTCGACATCGGTCCACATATAGCCGAGATATAGCGAAAACCGATTTCTGAAGAAATCGGGGGTTTTATGAACTAAAACGCCTTTTTGTGCTAAGAAACACATATTGTAGTGAACTACCGCCGCTTCTAAGTAAAAAATTTTTGACATCGGTCCATATATAGCCGAGATATAGCGAAAACCGATATCTCAAGAAATTGAACTTTTGGTAAACCTGAACACTCCACAAAAATGGGCATGTAGTCGTAAAATAGATATTTGAAGCAAAAATAATTTTTCGGTCATCGGTCCATATATAACCGGGATATAGCTAAAACCGATTTCTCAAGAAGTCGGGCGGTTTAGTAAGCCAAAACGCTTTTTTGTGCCAAAAATACATATAATAGTAAACAACAGCTAATTTAAAGTAAAACAAAAATTTTTTTGGACATCGGTCCATATATAGCCGAGATATAGCGAAAACCGATTTCTAAAGAAACTGAACTTTTTAATACAGAAATGGGCCTATGGTAGTAAAATATAGACTTTTTAAGCAGAAAAAATTTTTTGGACATCGGTCTATATATAGCTGGGATATAGCGAAACCCGATTTCAAAAGAAATTGGACTTTTTGGTAAACCTGAACACTTTTCTCAAGAAACTGGACTTTTTGGTAAACTTAAACACTTTTTGGTACCGAAAATACGTTAGTTTTGTTGAAGGGTATTTAAGATTCGGCATAGTCGAATATAGCTTTCTTACTTGTTTTTCTTTTGTAGTCCGGACAACCCGAAGTTGCACTGTATAAAGGCGCTTAGCTTAAATTTTTTTTCTAAGCTCAGGTTTGTGTTATTTTGGTGAACGGCCTATCATCTATCATATTTAGCCCAAAACAATATCTACCTAAAAACACGAGATAGGACATTCTATATTAAGTTAAGCACATGCCCTTTTCTAATTAATCTATTCAACTATTTGTACTATTATTGAGATATACGACTGACGAAATCTTACTGACTATTAAAGTAATATTTATAATAAATTTCAAAGGATTTAGATCGTAAACTGAAGGCTTTTGTCACACATTTTATATTTGAAGAGAACAGTATAACCAAACAAGATTAAGAAGCTTGTAACTTTGTATACTTTTAATGTGAATTTTGAAAATAAGACTCTTGGATGCCACTTATAAATTTAATTTTTAAATGGACTCAATCAATAAACCTAAACGTTACATAATTTGCAGTTGACTAACTTGACTTGGAGCAGGCCCGCAAGTGAATACCACCAATTAGAAATGAATAAGAAAATATTATTTCGTTTCTTTTTTTGTTTGTTTTATTGTATATATGCTTTGCAGCATTAATGCATAAAATAAAATTTAGTATAAAGACTTCTATAGTAAATAAAAGAATATAAAACTAAACTGATTTATTTAGAAAATATTAATTATCATTTATGGATTTGATATTCATTATGATGAGATTAAAGAAGAGACGAAATTATGTTAGTAACAAGCTCATAATTTGCCAATTAACAATAAGTAATGAAAATTTATAGTTAAATGTCAAAATTAAAACAGAACAAAATAGCTTATGAAAACGTAACAAGCATTTTTTTTAAATCATTATGAAGGCAATTTGTGTTTGGTTGAATTGAAGTTTTAGTAATATAAGATAAATTATATCTGTATTCAATATATGCGGATGTTCACATTTAAAATTATTTAATTAAATGTTTGGTAAACTTACAACTAAATGGTAAATGGAAAAAACAAATTTTCTTTCAAAGAAAAAAAACTATAAGCGACAAGTAATGTTTGAAAATGAAAATTATATGTGGCACTTAAAGATTTTTACATTGGAGTAAGAAAAATTATTACTTGTTCTCTATTGATAAATTCAATTTTGCAATTTTCTCAAAATTAATACTAATTTCAATATTTATATAGTTTTTTAGTTTTATTAAACTGAGCAGCACAAATTGTGTTTAAGGACATCATCATTGTAATATTCCTGATTTTTATTATTTAAGGCAGGAACTTTAACAAACATTTTTTAATTATTATTCTTTTTTTTTCTCATAACTAACAATTTCAAAAATATTTTATTATGTATTAGAGCAGAAAAATGTACAAATTATTTGTTTTTTTATTCAGTGTAAACAAAAAACGTGTATAACTATTTGTTTTATATGTATGCATACATACATAAGCTTTGTATTAATTTTATAGCATTTTCTTGTTAAGCCAGCGAGCACGTTTTAACCACACGTGAAATTCAGGTATGGGATTCTTTCATTTACCTTTTTGTTCTTTCATAAATACGTTTTATGTGTTAAAAAATAATATTTATATGTAAATCAGTTCATATAAACAGAATATGTATTAGTATTGCTTTAGTACTAACATGAATACATACTGAAAACAAAAGACATTCTATAAACTGAA
This sequence comes from Eumeta japonica, assembly GCA_005406025.1. NCBI lineage: Eukaryota > Metazoa > Arthropoda > Insecta > Lepidoptera > Psychidae > Eumeta > Eumeta japonica. The sequence continues at coordinate 381 of BGZK01004976.1, read as the reverse complement.
ATATGCAAGATTTAATATAAAGAGAGCAACTTAAGAAATGTATTTTCTTATAGAAAAGAAAAATGTAAAAAATAAACTAATTTTATTTATCTGCTTTAATAAAACTCGATGGTCTGGAAGTCCACTACGTTTTAAGTTCGAAGGAGCCTAAGGCCTGACGGTTTAGGGAATACCTGTAGAACTGATGGTTATTTTTGCAGTGCTGCTGCAGAGTTTAGCTTCGCAGCTATACTATTATTCGAGGAGCAGCCAGTTGTTTTTAATAACACGGGTTTGGTAAACTTTGAGGCGCTTCCTTTGGGGATGCTGATGACATACTCTATGAATGATGCTCATTAGATAATACCAATAAGCTTTGTGTTGCATAACTTACATCTGTGG
>BGZK01004975.1:0-10540 GCA_005406025.1 Eumeta japonica | reverse complement strand
CCTATTTATTTTTTTTCAGTCAAAATTCCTTGTTTTGCTCACAAAAATTTTTGCGCCTTTTTTAATATAAATATGTTTGCTAAAAAAATAAAAGTTTTGTGCGAACTTTTCTGATATATTAGAATCTAAGCACACTTTTATTCTTAATTTTTAAATTATCAATTTTGCTTTCTTAATTTTTTGTTTGTTTTTAAGCAATCAATTGTAAATGAAAACACGTGGCCATCTTGACGAATTTAAATTTTGCGTTGAAGAGATGAGCGGTTTTAATATAATAAAAGATGTTAAGTAAATGAGAATTTTAAAACAACATTTGCCATATATAAGCTTTAAGTGACTACATTTGAACAATCGCTCTCACTGTCTACAAAACTGTTTCGCCTAACCAAATACTCCACGTTTAGTGATGGTCCTTCATATTCGTAAATATGTATTTTCTAGCAAAATACACTTCATCTAGTACATCCGAAAAAGTACCTCATTTTGAAATAACCATATGCATTTAGAGATACATTTTAGTAAAGCTACCAACTCGATTATACTCACAAATACTTGAAACACTTGTCTATTTTTTTCTTTTTCTATCACCACCACATATCATTATTTATCTAAAAACACATTTCAGTATATTTTTGCACTCATGCAGTAAACAATTGTTTTAAATGCCACATAAGTTGTAATCTCTCTCAGTATCAAGGACTTAATTTACTTAAAGCTCTTAATCTGCTTCACAATCCAACATAATTGTATACCTCAATACGTTGTCTTTTGTAATCACATTTGTCAGTAATATTCGGCAGCAGCAAATATGCTACAAGAGAACACATATTTTGCAGATGTAAACCTCTTTAATTCAGTTTATTTTGTTGGTATTATTATTTCGATTTTTCAATACAATTTTTAATGGGTATCGTTATCAGCGTGACCGTTTTCGCCACTAAAGTATCAATTTGCAACTTTTCTGTCCCAATTGCCACTTTTTAAAATGCCTTATATCTGATACTTTTTATGTTGGAAAAAATATTGATTATGAAAACACTTTGCATGTTGAGTATGTGGAAAATATTTATATTAGTCATGAAGCTGAAAGTGAAATATGTTCTGAAGAGTTGTTAAATATTGTGTTTGAGATACTAAAAGTAATTTATAAAAATACCAAAATTGATATTTTTAATTGAAATGATATTGAATTGATATTTTTAATAAAAAATATATAAACCATAAGATCAGAATGATTTTGGTATGAAATACGTAAACTAAAGACAAAATTCGGTGAAAATTTTTATTTGAATTTATACGAATTTGCATTATATTATTGGTTTGATATTTGATTTGTTCGACCCTTCTTTATTAAATGAGTTGGGTTTTATGAAGCTTTAGGTCAGTTTAATATATAATTATATTTCGCTCTCCTTCAGATAGCTTCTTCAGGGCAGAAAATATTGTTTTTATAAATTATGTTCCAAAATTTTGTAAACAAAATTTATAAAACATAATTTATACCCTAATATGTCAATATATCATATTAAACTCAACTCATTTAATTTACATTATATAATTATATACTTTGCCACAAATGTAGTAGTGCTTGCTGGACATAATTTTTTTAAGGTTTACACTAATGAAAAATAAATAAACTTCGTAACCAATTATGAAGATATGCTTTCATCCTTTAATTTGCTAGAAGTTGATGTTGGACGATTAGAGTCCGGCTGAAAAACTTATTCCAAACATACTACCACAATACTAATGATAACTTATGACAAAAAAAACAATTTTACACATAAGTACATATATATATCAAATTATGTAACTAGTTGTGAAAGTAATAACTCATTGAAAACAATAATTTTACTGCATATGAATTAAAGTAAAGAAGCTATATCAGCACTCTACCTACTTTTACGTTTTGAAATATTAAGATATTACTTACAAAAATGTTGTATGTTTTTAATAAAATCAATATATTAAGGTTAAAACAGAGTTTTAAGTAGTTCGTAAGCCGTTGCCTCTTTATTTTAATACCCTTTGTTGCCACTTTTCGAAATTAGTCAACGGTCACGCTGATCGCTATCCTCAATCCAGTTTCACACAACACATTTTATCAGTGAGTTTCATTGTCATTATTTATGAGTTGCATTTTAATTTTTCAATATGAAAACATATATAAGTAAAAGGACCCAATCCTATAGCGAATTAAATGATTACATATATCTAAATGCAAGCAAAAGGCAATAATACGTTTAAAATTAAGTACTTAACACGTAAATAATAAGTACTTGAAATAAGCGCAACGTACTTAATCTAAGAATTTTTTTATTACACTTTTAGCTCCGCCAGGAATTGATTTAAGTACGGAAGGTATGCAGTTTCTTGTGAAAGAAGCTGAATCCATGATTTCATCATTAATGCGAAATCGATCATTAGGTAAAATATGTTTATATTTTTGTTTATTAAATTGACATATTTAATTTAGAACCATAAAAATGAGTGTTTGTTAAAAGTATTATCACATTAGAGATTAAACATTGAATAGTTTTACTTCCACAGACGTGCTTGACTACTTTTAATGAACCGAAAGAAAACAGAATACTAAATGCTAATCTACCCACTTTGTTTTATATAGGGAAACCGAAATTGTTCATTGATATATTGTTCCGTCTGCCAGACAATTTGTACGGTCTTGCAGTACTGAAGCAATGTTATAAACAGAGAAGAAACTATAGTGTGTTACTCAGGCTATTCCTAAGAATAGAATAATAGTAATTAACTGCATCACGATCCATTTCACAATATTTATAAATTTACCTATTTTGTTAATAAATTCAATCAAATTATATAAAATGCCATTAAACTTGCAATCACTTTTAAATAAAAATGTGTTTCTTCCGGTTTGTTCACATTTAGGTATTCGAAATTTTCTGTCAGCTGATTTCAGCATTTCCATCAATGAATTTTAAATCTTTCTTCTACTCTGTTGTACGGAAGTTCGTGCAATTACCGATTGTGGGGCAGTCAATTAAATTGTGAGGCAAGATGCTGTATACATGGCAATAAAAACAATGAACTCATAAGGTCTATTCGGTCCATGGGATTTATTATACGCGTGCTATAGAAAAGTACAAGACGATTAAAACAAGGAGCTTAATAAGACTACGTAAGCCTGAACTGTGTTATAGGCTACACCTAACTAGAGGTGCTTTGAACCGCAGGTGGTAATAGGAGATGAAAGCGCAGCATGCGCTGAGAACAGAAAAACGGAGCATTATTTAAGGCAAATACGTTAACTTTATCTTGGTAGTGACTCCTGAAGGGCATAAGAAAATTTGTGCTACTGTATTCCAACAGACCGGAATTCTGGTTATGATCCACGAAGTGGTTGTAAAACGTTGCCTTTTCTTTGACGCAACCCTAAACCTACTTTTTGATTCTAAATTTATGTAGGACACATGCAGAAGAGAATTTGATGTTATTAATTTCAGCAAAACGTTTGTTTCCAGTAGTTTGGCAATCAACGAATCTGCGCCTCTGGAATGCTCGGAGTGCAGAAGGGGCTGGCCCCAACACCCTCAGCAAGGGGTCTATTTGTAATCCAGGACAGTTATGAGTAGCGAATTGCCACCTGGTGTGACAAGCCGTCCAGGCATGGTGGTGGGGCATGACCAACCACAACGCGTGGATTTGATCCACCGTCAGGTTAGGTACTGACGTAAATCGAATTCGCATTTGCCTCGAAAATGATATTTTTGGTCCTCCTAAGCCAACCCACATTGTATTTGTAACAGTGGTGTAGCTACTGATAGAACCACTACTGTTTGATTGCGAATTTTATTCTTCATATTGAATTATTGCCGCTTTACGAAAAGGAATTTTTGGTTTCTCTAGCTAAACAACTGTAGTTGGCAATGAAAGATGATTTCTTCTAATGGCGGCATTTCGCAAATGAATGCAAATTTGTACTTTTCTTTTTCTATCGAGCTCTCTACATTGCCGCTGGTAATATTATATACCATAATATATTAATGGCAGCAGCATTGATGAGTATTAGAATATTTTTTCAAAGAAAAATTCTTACCGCAATACAAATTACAATAGAAATGGTAATAAAAATAATAATTAATCATAAAAAGTCACATCGAAATGTGAGTATTAATTTTTACATAATGAATAGTAATAACAAAAGCTGTTTTAGCAGTAAATAAGAGACAATATTTTAATAAAATTTTAGCTTGTCTTTTGCATTGAATATCCATTCATAAATAGCACATTGTTTAACGGGCAACAAATTATATTTAGTTGCCACCATTAAAACGACAAGTTTTATGCAGCTACTCGAAAGAATGTGTTAGACATGTTTATGGGCCACAAAAGGAAGTATGCATGTATTAGACGATAGATGTAATTGATGTAGGTTTTAAATTATAGAAAATTCTATGTACATACATAATAAAAATTATTATATTATTTGTTTTGCCATCTTATTGCAATTAAATCTGTTTATCTTTGTGAGTCATCAGCAGCGTCATTTTTAATTCTCGACCTCACAACATCTGCATCATTTCAGTGCAACTTGTTTATTGTTGTTCAACATTTTAATTAAGTTTTATTATTAAACTTTATTAACAACATCATTGTAGAATGAAAGAAAAACAAATTAAAATTGAATTTTCTATGCATCATTTAATTGCATGTTTCATTACAAGTCGCTATTCATAAAATGCACATTTATAAGATTATTTCCTTTTTTGCTTCTTTTCAAAATGCGGAATTCCGAAAAAACTTTATTTCTTTTAGAACACCATCGATGATTAGTTTTCTCTTGTACTTTTTTAATTTTTTAATACCCAACATATGTCCAAATAAGTGAACGTACTTTTGACATACTTATTGTTAACGACAAATGGGCGATCCACGATGCGAAGGCGATCATTGGTAGGTAATTAATAAAAATAAGTAAAATTTTAAATTAAGGTAAGCTGATAAGACTCCAACAACACTAACATATCGTGGGCTCATCACTGATATGGCATAATGACCATTTTCAAAAAGCCAGAAGCATTAAACACATTCGACACAGCAGACTACACGAACACTTTTCGAAAATTTTTAACGAAATCATACCAATTATTCACATATAAGCTTTATTCACACAAATATTGCTCTAAAACAATCAGTTACATAACTTTTTATGAAATCACTAATTTGTGTACAACGGTGGTCAATATGCGGTGTAGATACGCCCTTTCAAAATGACAGTTCGCATGAAAACGCGTGTAAATTATTTTTGATAGATTGTAGTCGGATATGTTTGATGATAGTCTCACAATCAAAATAGTTTACAACAATTTTACGATTCCTTTTGCACATTTTCGTGGAATTTTGATGTAAAGCGAAAACTCGATAGAAAGATTTTTTATATCTTATTTTTTCAATAAATTACTTTTATTATTAACAATTTTCTAATTAATTATTTTATTATTATTTTGAACTTTTTCTGTAATTTTTATGTATTTAATTTTACTTTTTATTCAGGCTCAAGTTCATTTCTACACAAATTTTACTGTTGTGATTGATATTAGATTTTAAACAAAGAAACACACATTAGCTGGGGTACAGCTAGCCGTTTCATTTCCTCCACGCTCCAAAAGTTTTGTATTCTATAGCGACACTCGAGACACTTAAGCCACCTAGACAAAGTATATACAAAACCTAGGTGGCTTGAGTGTCGCTTTGGTGGGTTTAAATTTGGGTGCTGATGAGTACAATTGCTTTAACAAAATTACTCTCAACTCTTACGCCTAATGTCAACCCCACAACCCACTATTGGCCTAATAATGCCATATAAAATATTAAAGCAGCCAAAAACATGAATAACACTACCCAAAACTTTTAGTTCACACCCTCTCTCCACAACCCCACCAATCAACAGACGACGATCATAAGAAATTCATCCTTATTCCAATTGTCGTCATCGATATACAAAAATATGCATTTGTTCGACTGTTTCGGTGATTTTAAAGGTTTTATTAATTCCACACACTGGAAATCGCAAAATAGAAAAATGTTTTTCTTTTTAATATGTATGTATCAGGATTGGAGAATAAACGGCTAACTGCAGGGTCTGAAACCGACCAATTATAATAATTATAATAATATTAATTTATTATTATGTTAACTGTGGGACGGACGAGGGTTATCAAAATTGGAAGCAAATTGCTAACGAATCAATATTATTAACACTTGTTCGTTAGTACAGTGAAATTTTCGATTCGAATTATACATTTTCTTAGATATATTATGAATTGATTTCGCTAGTTTAAAAATTGTTAATTGAACTAATGAAGTTATTTCATTATATTTATGAAAATTCTAATGTAAATAGATTCATTATTGCAAATGATAGGACACTTTTAAAAAAGAAAACAATAGTCTGAACAGTATTGGCATAATAACATCAATTTAAGTATTGACTTTATAATACCGGGCACTGAGTCTTTTTTTCATACTCAAACCCCAAAAGTAATTACTCAATAAAATAGTTACAAATAATTAAAAGTAAAATGGAACTCTGTTAGAATATCAGCTCTGATCAATCTTGCAAAAATGTGTAAAAACAAACAGCTGCCAAAATAAGTAAAAAATAAAACAACTTCAATCGGTTGCGAAAAGGAAGTGATATTTGACATTTGAGTCGCCGAACGAAACGCAGAATTTGTATTTTTCAACGTTTGTTTGTTAACGTTGATTTAAAAGTTAACCTAACCTTTTTAACAAAATACAATTTTCGGTCCAAATGCACATATATTACAGATTCATATGCATGTACGAAGGAGAAAATACTATCTGCTCTTTAAATACGCAAGCCCCTCCTAAAGTATTGAGTAGTATTGAATACCCAAATGAAAAGTATTGATTATGATTGAGTAATGAAAAGTGGTAGAATTCGCCAACACTAATAAACACATTCATTTTATTAGCCTCATTGCGAATGGCGTTGCCAACATCGTCGTCAATTTTGGCCACAGTCATATTTGGTAGACGCAGACTTCAACTTGACTCTCATTTGGTATTAGGTTGCGGGCACTTGCTGATATCGATATGCTGTCGATAATTGTGAAGAAAATGTCATCTCCATGTAATTCGACAGCTATTAAACCTAACTTTTAATTAATTTTTCAATTTTCAATTTTGTGAAAGCAGTGGCGAAGAAAATGAAGAAATGCCTAGGGTTCATGGAAAAGTAATGGGACAAAGACTAGAATTTTTTAGCATTATAGGCTGCATAGACTGTTCGCATGTAAAGCTCCAAGCTTCTAAGAAGGATGATACAAATATGCACTACACTAGAAACTACGTTTTTAGTTAAATGGCAAGCTGGTGAAATAGAAAAATATTAATTTATAAAAATTAAAAGCGCTTATTTTGTTTCGCATCAGGATCTCGAACTGCTGTACGTGACACTAAAACGCTAAAATATGTCTTACTTGGAAACCAAAATTGATTATGTCAATTTGTTGCCAAGAACAAAGTCGATTTCAGTTAACGTCACGTAATATTGACCCCATTAGTATAAACTTGCCGCCATAACTCTCAATGCAATACAGTTGGTGTTCCGTCGACATCAAATTTCATGAAAAATAGTCAAAAATATTACTCGCTATAAAGACAATTTTATTTTAAATTTAGTGTTTCAGTTAAAAAACTTTTTACTTGTTTTGTCTAGTCTTTAAGCATGCCTAAATGCCGCCGACATTTCGCTATCTACTGATGAATAAAATAATAATCCCTCTTATTACGGATGTCGAAATTGTTGTCGCATTTACTAGACATCAAAAAATTTGCACTTTTTATAATAGATTTGACACCAATCTATTGGTTTTACAGGCGCTAAATATAACAAATTTTTCTTCGTAAATTAAGCTATTGGTTTTTACTAGTTTCTGAACATCAGTGTTTCGTGTCGACTTCATGTGACAACGGCGACTTCTGTAATAAGGGAGTATATTTTGAATAATTTTTTGTCACTAATAGTTTTATTTGATATTTGCTTTGTTCGACCCTTCTTTATGAAATGAGTTGAGTTTTAAGGATGAAGCTTTAGGTAAATTTTAATATAATATATTATTTGCCAATATTTCGCTCTCCTTCGGATAGCTTCTTCAGGTCAGTAAATAATGTTTTTTTATAAATTATGTTTATATAAATATAACAAAAAATTTTGTAAACATAATTTATGAAAAACATTTTACTGCCCTATCCGAAGGAGATCTGCAATATATATTATTAAAAATGACCTAAATCTTCATAAAAACAAATCACTAATAATTTTATTTAAATAATTTTATTTAGGTTATTTATTTTACAAACTCACCATTACGTGAAACATCTAGTTCCACTAGATTTTCAAAATGTATATCTGGAGGCAAACGGACTATTTCATTATCGCTTAAGCCTAATTTGCGCAAGCGATGAAGTCTGAAGAAATTCTGTAAATAAAAATAAAAAGAAGTCATATTAGCAAACAAAAATTTATGAAGAAAATATGTCAATCTAGTTTGTTAAATTAAGCACGATTTAGTTCAGTATAGAAAAGAGAAAAACTATTTACCTTCAGCAGATATCAACTTCATGAACGGAAAATTGTAAAGTACATACAAACATGACTGATAAATCCTTACAATATATACACACACTTTCTATAAAAGCAGCAGTTTAGAAAAAAGTACCTGACTGCCAAAACTTAACTTTGAACCGTTTTCGAGGTTTTATTTTAAAGCTATTCAGTTACAAAATTTATTATTTTCTTTCACAATTTTTTCGGCTTAGTGAGTGGCAATAAATTTGCAACTCTATGCAATTTGTAACAATGAAATATTAAAAACAACGTTGATGTTATTGCTGCTGCAAATGGGGCATACAAAAAAAACGGATTCAAGGCGTCACAATTAATAGAAGGGAATTGCCTGCTGAAGAGGGACGCAGCAGCAGAGCAAATGTTCACTTAACTCGTGCATGCACTCAGAAGAGATAAGACAAGCGATCATTTAACAAATTGTCTGTTCTGTTTCATTTGGCGCACAAAGTAAAGGTGGAAATATGACCCAGCTTTTACTCCATTTTCTTTTCTCCAATTTAGTTTTCTTGTTTCTTTCTTTTTGGAGATTTGAGAAAACTAAAACGAAAGTCTTCCTTATGCACTTTGAAAGATCAATTTATTTTAATCACGAATTATTAGTCTTCGTTATTCTCTATTACTTGATGGTGGGAGAAAATCATGTCAATTGCGATTTTATTTTTCAATTGTTTACATTTTATAATTAATCTATCAAAGGTTTATGGATGTCAAAAAAGCAAATTACTTTTTTTTTACTGTTGTTAGTTGAAATTTTAAGTTAACTACACTGAAAGAAGAATTTTTACGTACAGATTTCATTGATACAATGAACATTTTCATTGTGTTAACGAAGTAATATCAAATATCAAAGAAGTCTGCACGCATGAACTCTTCTTTGAGTGGAAAAATTTTCTGACTTTCTGCTCTTGCTGAGCCAATAAATTAATGTATTCATACTAGAATGCGATCTTCTTTTAATTATTGGGAAATTATAAGGCCACTCACCCTAAACATGTTATACTCTGCAAAAAAAAAATATTATAATTTCTGAACCATATCAGTTAAATTGTAGAAAAAGTTGTAGCTTATCCTCCTGCAACTTCAAAAATTAAGTGAGTGAATAAAATATGGGACTAATATTTCGCCTTTTAGAATTTTTCCTAAAATACTGACTCGTATCTACGTTTATTTATTTTTAGAATTTTTGTCTTCAACCCCTTTCGAAATCCTACGGGCATCCTTCAAGAAGTTAATTGTATGAATGATCCTTGATATTTTTTTCGGAACAATGTAACTCTTCCGTATTAGAATGTTGCAGACAGCAAAATTAATGATTCTATTATTATTTCAATACGAGCGGGCTGTTTCTTTAAGCTCGGTTTATTAAATTTTTTCCTTTAAATTAAGAGGGATGTTTGTGTCATTAATTGTGGTGATTAACAACCTTTAAAGAAGACAAGAAAAGTAAATTTGAAACTAATAACTGCCGGTCTCATATTGAATCCTTCTAGAGCGGACTGCGCGGCAGTTTTAGATGTTTTTCTTTTGTAATATTTCACATTTTCCTTTAACTTATAAGCGCCACGTTCTCTCTTGGCGAAATTTCACATTCTCAAAATAAGACGCCCTAATGCTAACCTATGTATCTCGAAAAGAAAGTGTAAAGATGAAAATCAATTTATTTCAGCTAAAGATTGGAATATTTGTTGGCTAAACTTAAGCTGCAATGAACTGATAAAAGTATTTTGTTAAAATAAGATTCCAAATTATTTTCATTAAAATTTATTGCAAAATACAAGAAAAACACAATTTTACTTTAGCTGGGGTACAGCCAGCTGTTTCATATGCGTCGCGTAATCATCAGTACGCTGGTCTTGAACTCAGACTGGAGCGAACTAAATGCGTTTTATAACGGCGTTGATGAAA
>BGZK01004974.1:0-10540 GCA_005406025.1 Eumeta japonica | reverse complement strand
ATATTTTTTATTGTGTTTTTACTACAAATTTAATATTATCATATGATTATATCGTTGATATAGAAACATTTTTGTTTGCAGAGCTCACATATGTATTCCATTTATTTATTTTTTGTCACGCCTACAAATACCACCTATTTAGTATTTTATGTACAATTTCGGCATTTTTAGTTCGATTTTAATGTTTTCTTGTCATGACTTTTAAAAATTCGTTTCGTACCCACCCTTACGCCTGAAACTAAGACCGTCATTTCGATGAAACCTGTAGTAATAAAAAATTACTCTGAAAAGTCCGCTTTCGAAAAACGATTACTTTTTAGTTGAGCGTGGGGAGTACATTTGTATTTCGCAACAATATGGAGACCACTATATACTAACATATTTGCTAATGCTATACCCTGTTATTGATCTTAGTCTAATCTATAAACTATCTCCAACTTCATTGGTTTCGTGCATGCTTAGTAATACCAAGGATATTTAAATCTTTTTATTTGTATTCTTAAGCCGTAGGCTTGATCATTCCTGTGTGCGTTTGCCATTGTAGCTATAATATTTTTTCCAGCATCGTTCGCATTTGTCTTGCACACCTAGCCCCAGCATTATCTATAATTTTGATGGGCTTAGCTATATTTATATTAGAATACAGCTCATGCGGGCTGATTTTACTCTCCATACATCCCGAACCGATTCTTCCGATTTCAGAAGCATCCATGTTTCTGCACCATATTGAAATGTATGAATAATATGGTTTCAGTTAATTGTTCCTCGATAATATCAGGGTGACTAAAGCTGCTTTATAAAGATGACAAGTTGGTACTTGCCACATTTTTGAGTTGAATTAGTTTATGCGTAATGGATAGGAAACTTATTAAGCGGTGATATGATGGAAACGGTATAGTCTCTTTTTGTGGAATTGGATATCTCCGATTATCGATCATCCGTTTGTTTTTCAGTATGCCTTATACGCTCATTGAGTTTAGTCACCATTCAGTCTTATACATATAATTCTATTGGCGTTCCAGAGGCTACTATAGCTTCAATGTTCTGAAGCTTAGATACTGCTACTTTGAGCTAATTTGGGTCGAAGGTGGGCTTTCACTAGCATCGCTTATTGACGTTTTCTTCAACCAGACCGCTTATTGACGTTTTCTTCAACTAGACCTGTTTAAGCTAAAAGATAGAGTTTTGACATATTATTTACCAGATTATTACTTTTATCGCTACGCGAAGTTATTCTATTAGACGAGATTTACCTTTGACGTTTGAGTTATGTAACACTCTTAAACCCAGTAACTCCCATAAAATTGCTGACAACTTGAAAGCAATTCGTAAAATTAATCATTTAAAAATAAGAAGTGTTGAGTGTAGCAAATTGCAAGCAAATGTAAATGTTTACTGGGGTTTACTTTGCTAAAATCACCTTGATCACTGCACCATCTCTTTGCTCTCAATCTCTAAAATTTTCTTATTACAGTCTGCTTAAGGAGAGAAAAGTAGCAAAACAAATGTTTTTCTGTACTCACATAGTATTTATTTCAAGCACGCGTCTAAAAATTATATGTCTGCCTCATATTTTCCATAAACATTTTAGTTGTGATTGGAACGTTTGAACGTGAAGTTGTAAAACGAAGCGGTAGCAAAATTAAAGCGATATTGAAAAAGTGTTTGAAACCATACATATAGAGAATTTTGTTGTTATTAATAATATAAATATACCTTCTACATAGATTTTCAGTTAATTATGAAAGTGCTAGATTGTTATAAAATATTTTTTACTAACGATAGCAAATAAAAAAATAACAAAATACAAAATAAGTAGAAATAGAGTTTTGTGAAAACAACATAAAAATGTCTTATACTGCCACCATGGATATAGAAAAAAATGTTAGTTCGGAAAATTCAAACGCAAATATGATGACTGTAGAAATACCAGTCATTAAGCCGTCTGCAATACAAATTGAAACAACAACAATAACAACGACACAAACACCAACTCCAGCACCTGCTACCACCACTGACACTGTTGATTTTAAAACTAAATCATCTTCGACACCTTTAGCCCCAACGGATATTCAACATCAACAACAACAAACACAAACTCCGCAACAAATGCAATCATCTTCAACCACCACAACAACCATGACCAGCACTAAAGGTAAAGTCGAAAGGAAAACAAAAGCAGGTCTACTAGGGTACAAATGTACTACAAATGCATGTTCTGTTAAATGCTTTGATGTAGAAAATGTACATACATGGTACATACAGGCTGTCCAGAATGACTATACATTAATATAATTAACTGTTTGATCAAAATGATTAGCAATTTAATGGTACCTACTTCTTATTTACACATTTTTAATTATATTGTAGAGTTATACGTAAGTTCTGTCACTCACTTAAAGTCTAATTTATCAATATTATTGATAAATTGTGGGTTTGAAGAAACTAAAGCACTAAACACATTCGATACAGCAGCCACCGACTACAATCTGTCAAAAATAATTTACACGCGTTCTTATGGGAACTGTCGTTTTGAAGACACCGTTGTAGCTACCACCGACTTAGATCTAATTCTATTTTTATGGCGACAACACAAGTTAGTGTTTTAATTTCATAATAAAAGTTATATAAATGATTGCATAAGAGCAAAATTTATGTGAATAAAGTTTATATGTGTATAATAGACACGGTTTCGTAAAAAATATTTAAAATATGTGTCTTAAGTAATTTTGTTGAAGGTAGCTGCCGCTTCCAAAATATTTATATCGCTGACTTTTTGGCTGCAAATGCAGCCAACTACGATGTTCGTGTAGCCTGCTGTGTCGAATGTGTTTTATGCTTAAATGATAGCTAAAAACAAACAAAATTAAAAACGTTGCTTATAAAATAAATAGGCGATAGGTAATAACCAATTATAAACTAAAAAGTTAGTGGTGGTACAACCTAATATAGCAGAAAATTGCTACGGTGTAAAATTCAATATTCCCCTGATTACAAAAGTCGACATCGTTGTCATATGAAATCGACACGAAACACTGATGCTCAAAAACTTATTTTTGAGAAAATCCAATATATTACTTTATAAAGATTTCTCATATTTACCAAGAAACCAAATAAAATCAATAGATTGCGGTCAGACCTATTAAAAAAGTAAAAGTTAACATCTGTAATAATTGAGCTTAATCACTGTAAATAAATACCTATGAATGTATATAACAATTTACAAAAATATATATACCTACAATGTTTATTAAGCTCTTATTTGACAAAGTTCTATACAATATTTATCAAATAACAACATTACAAATTATATAAGTATTATAAATCTGGATATTATAATATATGTATCCATTAAAGATCTACATATATTAGAGTAAATTGTGTATTGAATTGCTAATAAATCAATTTGTAAAGACATTCTTGACAACCTGTATGAAGAATATTTTCGTGATGAACAGGTTTGTGATTTCTGGCTTGTTTAATGTTTTTGGCAATGCGTTCTTTGTTTAGAAATATGCTTGTATGTTCATAGGAACATGTTATTGTGTTTCGAACAAATTCCGTTCTAAAATAATAATAAACAAAAACTCATTTGTAGTGTTCCTTATTTTGCCATTAAATACATACCTGCGTAATTCGTAACATACCTGTAATGTTTTATTATATTAAATTCAAGTTTATTATATTCAGCCGTATCACAGAGCCTAATACCCATTAAAATGAAATCATTCTTTATTTCATATCTGGAGTTAATAGTTTTGTTTACAAATAAATGAATTCGAAAATTTGTTCGGTTTTCTGAAGAAACGTACGCATCAGTAATGAAAAATAGAGATATTGATATGGTACTAAACTTCAGTCCAAAGAATACGCTATCCAACAATATGGTATTTTCAGTAAACATTAAAATAAAGCATTTAATAATAAAAAAAAAGAGGAAGTTAATATATTATTAGAATTTGCGTTATGTCGTATTGTATGTTGTATATGACATCTAACTATATATATGTATATATACAATATTCTATATTAAAATTGAAATATTTTTATATGTTAAAAAATTCCTAGTGTTACATTTTGTATTGAAATAGTAAATGCATTCAGCTGTAGTTCAGTGATAGGATTTCTGGCTCAATCGGACCATTTTTGGCACTATCTGGCCGTAGAGCTAGATAACATCCAATGGCCCTTTTCTTAAGTTTATTCAGTATGCGGTAAAAGTAACTAGTCGGCTTCGAACTGGTTTAATATATTTTTTTAATGGTGTTGCTTGGAATTGTGTTTCGAAAATAAGAAATTGATTCGTCAGTAAGTCCACTGTATAAACAATTTGGAAATCGATGGGGAAAATGTCTGCCTATTGGGTAAATTCTAAAGAATTAGTTTTGCATTTAATATATTGACAAAATTTATAGAAAATTTTAATCGAAAAGCACATATTTATTAAAATTCTTTTAAATAAGCCTCTATATTTTTATACAATAGTCTGGCCCACTTTTTCTTCGATTCTGTCACGAAATTAAAATTTTCAAATCCATAACTGCTGTAGTTGATGACGGATGTATTAATAATATTCCTGCATCAAATATAATCAGGTTTTAATAAGATGAATGAATGATATCCAAAATATATATTTATTTATATAAATATACTTTAAGTAAATTTGCAAGATGGTACTAACAGAATATTTGTAGAGTCCTGTCACTAACAAGCCAAGCAACAAAAACAAGCCTGACCGCACTTAAGAAATAATTACGATGAAGCGAGAGCTGTACTACAGCCAGAGCAGAACAGAATTACTGCTTAATACTATATGTAGCTTACATTTAGCACTAATGGGCAACAGAAGACATCGTTTTGCTTCTTTGACCATTTTAGTCCAAAGTGTCGATTATTGATGCATGCCAGTTATAATTAATTTCACTCTAAGCACCAAACTATAATTTAGCCATCACATTCCATCTTTTGTTCGTCTTTAGTCTAGTTTTGAATTTTTTTTTCTACTGATGAATTCTTCGTTTGAAATACCAAACCGATTTCGTATACGAGCACAATAATAAGAAACACTTGTATACATACATATGGGCATTTTCAAAGAAGTGTCAACTACAGCCTAAAAATTTATAGTCTATAAAAGTATGTTGTTTTCAAGTATTTTATTAGAGAATCTATTAAACTTAACTAAAGTTAAAAATTTTTACGTTTACTCATAACACATTTTGAAATATTCGAAAGTAAAGTCGAATAATTGCAAAAGTTGTGTTGTACACATTTCTGCTGTATGTTTAGTTTTGAATAATGATCTTTAAGAGATCATTAATCATTAATTACAAGTCTCAGTTTATACTTGAAGAATATGAGAAAAATGTAAAAGAACGAAACGATTGGATTATGGTAATTTTTTCTTTGCTTTTATTATATTTGTATGTAGCGTGCGACATTGAAAAGAAAATTTTTATCAGTGGGTCGAAAATATTTGCACAATGCATCAAACACAAGTAAAATACATTTCTATTGCAAATAAAAAACAAAAATTGTTTAAAATTACTAGCACTTTGTTTATTTTCAACTGTTTTAATTTTGTAACGTGCCACATTGTAAGTACAAAATGTATAAATTAAAAAAAATTTAAAATATATTTATTTATGTCTATGTACGAATTTCGAATATAGATGAATAAAAATAGCGCAGAAAAAATAAATCCAATTGTAAACGCTGGAGAGAAAAGTTAAAGGATGATGTAACAAAATTGAAAAACTTTAAACTGAAAAATAGGGAAAGAATGAAGCTAGACATACGTGGAGGCGCTGGCTTAAGAAAAGAAGATATTATTCAAGAAAAGCTAAAATATAACCGCATACGACAACAGAGAGATGTTAACAAATTTTGGAAAATAAATTGTATATGCACACAAAATGCGCCTTACGAATAGACAAACCTTAGCGAAAGCTAAAAGTGGAGAAAATCATGCCAAAAATATACATAAAAGGCCAAAAGTTCTTGACATCCTTGTTAACAAGTAAAAGCAACTAGGACTGCATATCCCATTAAAAATTTTTTGATAATAGTTATACTAGGCTCATTTAAGTAAATTTCTGTTTTAGTTTAACATACATGAATACAATGAATACAAAAAATATTCCCCTTTATTAACATTTTTAAGTTTTCTGTTGTGAAAATAAAATACACTTAATTATTAAATTCAATTTTAATACATAAATGAAAAATATTAAACATGAAAATTATAATGGAAGAAAATGTCGCATACAACATGTCTCGTGCGACAGTGTTGAAAAGTTAAAAATATTTTAATAAAATTAAAAAAAACATTCTGAAGATATATGATTGCATTATATGTATAATAAGTCGGATTAAAATATTCCTTCAAGTTTCGCTGAATTCAGTCTTTGATTTGTTTGCTTTGAAGCGACTTCTGTTAATGTCGCATGCGAATGTCTTGATTTTTGTAAATATCTTGAAAACGAAAATTGGAAAACTAACATTAGTACCAATTATAGTGCTAATTAAAAGCTATAGGATTCGCCTCTTATCGAAACAAAATCATGTCTTGACATATGTTTTTGTTACTTTGATTGCATACGAATGTCGCAGTTCGACTGCGACGAGAAATGCTATATGTAGTTATTTATGTACATATGTTGTAGATGTCGTTCACCTGTTGAAGGTATTGAACTGCATAAGTATGTGCATAGAAAAATTTGTTTCATAGAATTAAATAACATTTTGGAGTGGTTAGAAACCACAATAAAACTGAACATACAAAAGAACACGTTTGTTTAGAAAAGGAACAAAACGTTTCGCTATGAAATATAAAATAAATGATATACAAAAACAAATGTACTAAAATTATTTAACGTTTGGTATTAAATGCAGTTCAAATATTAAAATCATATTTTAATTGCATTCTTAACCAACGATTTGTTATAAAATTAAAACAAAAATTTTTTGCCACCAGCTTTTACTTACCCATTTCGCAATAATATACATATATTTATATAAAATTTCAATACATATTTTTGTTGCTATAATAAATTTTATTTACTTTATTTTTTGATAATTAAAATTTCTGGCGTATCTGGTATGAGTTCAAATGAAAACAAAAAATAACATGAAATTAAATGATAAACAAAATTAAGTAACAACAGAGTTAAATAATTCTAAAGATTTTAAGAATTAATTTTTTTTTAATTCTTTGTCTAAAAATTTTTAAATTCAAAACATAAGTATGTATGTATGGATATACGCGTAATTAAATTCAATTGTATTATATAATATATGTATGTATATGGCGCAAAACCAAGAAAGTTGAAAATGGGACGTTCTCCCTTCATAAAAAAGTCTATATAAATATGTTCCTATAATTATGAAAGTAGTCTTCTTGCTTCAAGATATTTAATGAATTGCATTTGAAAAAAATCAAAATATTTCTATATTAAATGACACTTTCTAATTTTATTAGTTTTAATTGATGGAATTTATTAAAATATATAAAATTTTGTGTGAATTTCATAAGATAATATTATTTTTAAAGCTTGAATTGGCTTAGACCATTTTAAAAAAATAACTAATTGTCCTATAAATGACTTAAAGCAATAAAGAACTTTAAGTTTTATTTGAAACAATAAATTTGATTGAAACATTTATTATTTTATTTTTAAACAGTAATTTATTTTTATAACTATTTCGAGTATTTTTAAAATGTTCCTGAAAAACTAGAGAGAAGTACAGTAGTAAACTCATAATATCTTTATGTTTTTCTTTCGATACTGGTCTAATGGTGGTGTATATTGGAAGTAAATATATTAATATATCTGTATATTTTTGGTCTTCCTTTTTAGCGGGCACGTGCCATTTCAGGTTACTTCTATAATTTCTTAAAATTTTTGACTTGTAACACTTTCATAACTAATACAAATGAATTCAATATAATATTGAAATTATAACCTCTACCTTTTTGACAATATCCTAAAACTTACATTACATACATAAAACATTTAAATTTACCGTTGGCAACATAAACAAAACAAAGTCACACCAGGTAGTACCAGTTCAATTTGCCGTTCTGTTAACTTGTCAAAATTAGTTGATCTCTAGCATCGCTGTCAGGAAATTTTTTTACATTTTATCAAGGCAAACTCAGATAGATTCGCTCCATTTATCATCCCTTAGTTCGTCAAAATTAGATAAATTGTGATATCACTCTCAAGAAATTTTACACATTTTGTAACATTTGAAAACGAAAGTTGTCGAAAACTGAATAGAAGAAGACTGTCAGCTGAGCTGTCAAGACCACCTACGTTGCAAAAGTATCGACACAAAAGTTCTTGACAGCAATACATTGCTTCTGTAAGAACAAATTATTCCTTAAGAGCTACAAAAATGCACTAAAGGAAGTTCGCTCATCGCGAGAATACAGAAATGATTGTAATAATTGTAGCTTGCATATGTATTATAAAGCAATGAAACAGGGGAGTTCTTTGAAATATGCATACACATATTTTAAGTTTTGCATTGCATCATTGCTTCTCGTAAGCACTATCGTAAAGCAGAGGCGTAAAATATGGTTTATTTATTTATTTAAATATAAAAATATACTTTACAAATAAATTTACCAAAGTATATGTATATACACAATATAGACTAGTAACTGAGACCTTATGCCCAAGATGGTGTTAACAGAATATTTGCAGATTCCTGTGACTAACTGTACAATGCTGCGTAGCGCTACTATGCCTTCACATAGGAAGTGTCAGCAGCTTGGTTGATAACGACAATCCTCAAAATAACCGCTGACGATACAGTTAATTGAGGCAGATCAATCAACCAATGCGAGTGAGACGCAAAACTCTCGAAGGTCAAACAAAAAAACAAGCCTAAACGAACTTAAAAAATAATTACATTGACGCGAGAGCTGTTATTCAGCCCAGAACTGCTTTACGACTGGCTTATTTATTAACATATCTAAATGCATCATTAAATTAAGCATAATGAGCAAACAAAATATAATGCATTTATGTGACATTTCAAACAAAAAAAAAAAAACGTAATTGAACGGCTCCAGCGAGCAGTATTTGCTGGGTGGTAGTTTAGAATTTACATATGTATGTTTTGCAAGTACTTGTACTACTTCCAAATGCTGCGTAGCGCTACTTTGAAATAGAAAGAAAGTGATTTTTCATAACGCATTTTTTAAATTATATAAATTGTTTTCTTTTGCTATAAAAATATTGCTGGTTTTAGGCCAATTATAATAATTATTATATTTCATTATGTGTGAAAATAAATTTTAATGCTAAACGAAATCAAAACAATTGAAAAACTGAGCAATTAATAAACATGTCTTTTAAGCAAACACCATCAGCATTACCACAAACAATATCACCATTATGGTTAACTGACTGACTAAAAGGCATCTTAAATAATTCTACCAACTGAAATACACACTACATATTAGTAAAAGTTGTGGTGCGAGTTGCGGTTATCCATTCACCGTAATGTTCATTAACTAAAATTATTATGATCTTTCAGTAAAGTTGTTGATGTTTTGTTTTAATTTTTACTTAAAATTAAAATTGTTTTACGAAACAAAAGCTGTTAAAATTTTAGTTGGGAAGTATAATAAACAGCAGAGATAAAAAATCAGCAGTAATTAAAGTGTAAAATAAGCTATATAATTTTTTTGGCTTCAGCTTAAGCGAAGTGCCATGTTAGTTATATGTGCATTGTAAAATTATGAAAATATGTTTAGAGATGTGTATTGCAACGTAAAGTGAGTCGGAATATACAACTTTTGTTTTTGATATAATGGGACATAACTATAATCACAGAAAAAGTATATTTAAAAGAAAAGTATATTTTTAAACAAGAAATACATAGAAATTTTTTTCTGAATTGGAAATAAAAATATGCTTTTAGTGGAAGTATACTTTTTCTATGACTTTAGTTATAATCCAGTGTTTTTAAGTAGTAGTTTTCAGTACAGATACATTTTGGAAAAATGCTACCTTTCAGTTCAAGTACCTTTTTAAAAAATTAACATTTTAAAAAATAGCTTTTTGAAGAAGAGCACTTTTTAAAAGAAAAATTACTTTTTAAAAATTACTTTTTAAGAAAAGCTTTTATAATAAGTGCTTATTATAAAATTATTTTTCAAAAAAGTTTTCCTGAAAAAAGTATTTTTGAACAAGTGTATAATTTAAAGATGAGATTTAATAGTATCTTTTTTTATCCCTTTTATATGAGTACTTTTTTTTAACGAAATTCCTTTTAGTAAATTACCTTCTGAAAAAATCATCATTTTGAAGAAAGTACCATTCGAAAAAAAATACATTTTAAAACCCTACATTAAAAGAAAAAAATACTTTTGATAATTATAAGTTTTGGAAGAAGTATCTTTTTAAAAAACTCCAATTAAAGAAAGCACCTTTTTAAGCAAAATATTTAGGCCAGCTTTTAAATAGAGTCGACTGTATTCATAAAAAATATTCTACGTTTAATAAGCTCTTATTTGACAAATTTC
>BGZK01004973.1:0-10543 GCA_005406025.1 Eumeta japonica | reverse complement strand
TGATATAAACTACAGATGGCACATATAAAAATAAAATATTTTAGTAAATTATGCGATTAAATATTGTCGGAACGCAAGTTATTTTTCCAAGATTAGGTATTGGATGGCGAATGCGATAGACAAAGAATAAGCTCGGTTACCAGCTTACATATTTAAATATTAATTTCCTATAAGAAATTAACAGTTAAACATATATAGTGTGAGTTAATTACAGACTGCTGCAATCAATTCATAATCTATTAGTTGTTTATTAATTAATTCATAATGATGATAACAATAATTTTATTGTTATACAAGAATTTTTACTAATTTAAACTCTATGAAAGTTCAGCTCGTAAATAAAATTTATTATTTTAAAAATAAGTTCTAAATATTTGAACATTTTTTTGGTATTCTTAATTGATATAGGGGCTTTAAAATTTTATTCAGCTGTTGTTTATTATGCGTACAATAAATCCTCATTATTATTGAGTGGACTACGCTAGATAAGACAATATGTACATTAGTGCTTTTACAAGTATTGGACCGAGGGCACAGTAGCCCGATACTCTATAGTCCTAAAAGATCCTCTGCGTAAAGCGGTATGTTATTAAGGGTATATAAATACAGCACCTTAGCAATGCAGTTTCGGTTCGCGCTTGGCCGATTTCCACAAATTACAAAGTGATCTTGAAGTTAGGAATGTCTGCGGACGCTCGACGCAAAATGTTCCAAATACTATAGATAGTCCATTAGACGAATCCGAGAGAGGTAAATCCCGAACAGAATAAGCACCCACCGAGTTTTAATTGGCCCCGCGCATAATTTTCCATTCCAGACTTCGTCCGCCTTATTATAGACGTAAATGGAAATGGACGGGGTCGACGACATTAACAATATAAGTTCTAAAACTCAGTTAGCATATTTCTCCTGGACTCTCCGAGGTTGTCGAAGACTTGGGGGCCGAGGAGGGATCGAAGATTTTCGAATAGTTTCGAATTTAACGCTTGGATTCTACGATCGGGTGGTAACATATTTGTGGTACATATTGGAAATTCGACATTTAATTTCTTTGATATAATAATGAAAGTAATATATAAAAATATCTCATTAAGAATTATAAAACAAAGGCACACTATAAATATGCGACACCATAAAATTTAAAAATAAATAAGATATGATGAAACCACGATAATACAATGTTGAGAGAAAAATGCATATGATACAGCCATGCTGTTGTTAAATTAGCTGCTGCATGAAAATGGGCCGGGATCGACTGATAAGCGAGCACACTCTAACAGAATACAGACGTGAAGTAACAGTTTCCGCTGTTTGAATTATGTCCAGTAAGTGAGCGTTCCGGTGGTCTACTCTCCCCCCCATCTGCCCACTCCTCTTCTTTGTAAACAATTTATTGGAAGTACTCTTAAAAATATATATGGATCTAGCTGAAACACTTTAGAAAATCAAAACTGAGTAAACTAGTCAGTTATTTTTATAATTATTGTTTTTCAAAATAATGTTCTTTGAAATCAATACTTCGCTGAATTTAATGGAACCATTGAGAAAAACACTTTGGCCACTCTCACTTAGGGGGTCGTTTCGACGGTCTTTTCTTATGCAGCCACTGCTTCCTCGACATTCATAAACCATGTTTCTCGAAGTTTTTCTTTTATTTTAGGAAATAAATAAAAATCGTATGGTACGAAATCTAATCTGTAACACGAGTGAGCCAGTATTTTTATACCTAACGTCTTCAAATTGTTAGGTGTTTGCCTCGCGGTATGATGAGGGCTTCTCCTAATGAAGGAGAAGGTCCTTTTTACTGATCTTTTTTCAAAACAAGAAGCAAATAATTGTTAGTAAACCAGTCTGCAGGGACTGTTATTTTATCTTGGTAAACAATTGTTGCTTAATGACCTGTCATTCCGAAGATAGAGGCAACCCATCTTTCTTCCGACGCTTCGACCTTGTTTTACTTTAGTAGGCAACTTCTCGAAAGGAAACACTCACTGCGCAGACTGTCTTTTAGTTTCGGGATCGTAACAGTAAATCCAGCTTTCATCACCTGTAACTTTGTCGCATTTGAGTCACCACCGGTAAATCTTTGCATCATTTCGCGGCACCAATTAAAACGAGTGAGTTTTTGAGCTTTGGTCAAATTATGAGGTATCCGCCGAGTACAAACCTTTCTGACCGTTAAATGCTCATGAAGGATTGTGCACTTGACTCATACCGATGCCTAAGTTTGTCTACTGATAGGTCACACTTTTGTCAGTTAATATCCTGAGCCGCACATCAATGATATTGTCTTTGATCGTTGCGATGAAAGGACGTCCCTCACGGAAACACATTTTGACCTTAAAGAAACAATTTTCTTTTTGCCACCAATTTATAAAAAAAAAAAACGAAAGATCAATACAATATACATAATAAGTTTGGCAAAGAGTTGCATTTTTAAAATTTAAGTATGATTTATTATTTTACAGCTTCTGAATAATTTATAAAAAAATTAAGTGTGACCTACGTATTACAAGCTCAAAGATATTAATGTAGACTGAAAGTGCAAAAAATGGAAAAAAATTAACACTGCTTTAAAGTTTGTGTCAAGAAAAATAAAGGGTTGTATATATTTATACGTGGGAGGAATCATTTTAACAAAGCATAAGCGACTTACAAAAAGGATTACTGTGAAAGGGTCACATTGACACAATGTGAAAATGAAGAAGGTCGCCGATGAACTTATATCAAACACGACAAGAAGAACGTTACGGAGGTAGAATGACGTACTTTTCTCCGAGATATTTCATGACACATTCTAGTATCTATTACTATGGTACCAGTTTCTGTTTAAAAGTTGCACAAACCCCAGCCGGACCTACACTCCCGTCACTTCTGATTCAGATTAGAACCTACACTCTCCTTTCTTTTCAATCACTGCGACCGTTTGAAAATTGAATGATGTATCAATGAAATAGTGGCAATGAATTCATTATCGCGAATAAATTGTAAAATCGTATAGTTACATTTGAATTACACATTTTTTGGTTTACAATTTGCAACCCTAAAATTCGTTTAAATTTATAAAATTCATAAAATAAAATTCTAAACTCAAAATTGATAATTGTTGTCATTTTATTTGCCCATTTAACGAGAATATCCTAAATTTAAGTTACTATATTAATTTAAAAATATTAGATTATATGTCATGAAATTTCATTGAATAATTTCAAAGTTGTGCGTGCACTATGGACAATTGGACACATGGAGTAGTGTTGAAACAGACAATTTTTAACAACAGTATCAGTTTTGGTTCGTGCATCGCTAACAATCTGCATGCAAACTGAAATAAAAAAAAACTACAATTCTAACAAAGGAAATCACTATTTGAAACCTACTTGTCTTCTTACTTGTGTAGATATTTGATAATCAGTCCATTAAATAAATATTTATATTTCGTGAAATCAATTCCGAATTCCAATTTTTGTAAAACTATTTATTACTTCGTTTGTATTATTTTATTGAAGCACTTATGATTGTTTTAAAAACATCTAGTCAACATGAATAGTCCTGCTCCTAAGGGGAGCAACCTAAGGTTTATCCAATTTCTAATATTTAATCTAATTTTAATTTATTCAAGGCCCACACTTACTACATAGCATTCGAACCTCAGAATCTCCATACCACAGGATTATAAAAAGAATTTTAAGGCTTCTAAGGATAGTCACGACCTACGTAGAAAACGAAACGAGAAGAAGTGATCAACTTTCTGCATTATAAATTTTTCACAGTTGTTTTGGAGACTACACATTGAGTCGACGAATTAACTATCATAATACTAATTCTCTTACATCTGTGAATTTTCTTTTAACTAGGATCTATTGACTAAACCACCATCCGCACCAAATATTGTAATATCGATATTATTACAATATTTGGCACTAATATATGATATCGTATGTTACAACATAGTCATCCTACCTAGTAAAAATTAGTTCTTCTCGTAGATAACAGTTTTTTAAAGTGTATTTTTTTTCATTTTGCATCTACAACTGCTCGAAAAAAAAATGTAGTAATTATAATATCACGTTTTATTTGTTTTAAAAATCGTACCTGCCGCTGAAGGACGTTGATTAATGTCTATCTGTCGCTTGCGAGGATTAAAAAAAACTTCTGTTTTAGCGACGGCATAAAACCGTGGAGACGACAATTCTATTGAAATTTTATGATATTTTTTCCCATAACATATTTCTGGAAGGATTAATGGAATTCAGTCCACTTTAATATTATAACTATATGGGATCCTTCTATTGTAACTTTTTTTTTTTTGGGACACACATTTATCGGTAGTAATTTTCAGAAAAACAATGGTACGTGACTTAATATATGAAAATACTTATGAAGAGGTAATAAATCTTCATAAATATATGTATATATATCATACGTCAGATGTGAGACATCATTCAATATATGCAGATATTTATGACAAAAATTTTTTCATCATCAAGCCCACAACGTTATTAGTAGCGTCAGATGATTCAACAAATGAATTTGGTAATTGACAAGCGGAAAAATAATTTTTATCATAAGATTGGAAAAATGTACATTCAACTGATTGTAATGAATATTTTTCTCAAACTAAATTCATACAGACAAAGGACAATTTGTCTTTGTTATGAATGAAAAATTTAGATTTTTTTACTACACGTTAGTAAAAATTATTTGGTTTTACTGATTATAATTACAAATCGCATAACTAGTTTTCTCTATAAGTAAATTATTATTAGTAGTAATTATAATATAACCACATTCACAACATACAACAAACATGAATTATTTTACGAAAAGGCTATTTCGATTAAACACATGCTTGTATTTGCTAGTAATGCCAGAGATGATTACGTTGGTATTAATTTTATTTTAATGTAAATGAATGTAAAAACGTGAGAGGTGCAAATATTATATCATGTTAATTGTCGCCATACAGGTCAAATATATTTTCTAAGTAAAAAAAAAATACCAGTTCATAGGGCCCACCCTCGTCCGACCGGTGTTGGAAATTCCATACGTCTTGGAAGATTGTTGTAAACCGCACACCAGTATATTTTCAAGAACCTTAAGGGTCATTTGCGGTCACGTGGTTTAAAAAATAATAAAACTGGGTTCGTGGTTGCAATATTACGAAGTCGCGTAATTATCATCCTTATCTTTTGCATTAGTTTATACCAATGCAAAAGATAAAGATCATAATTTGTCCTGAAGAAGTTTTGCAAGTAGCTATTTTTCTTTCCCATATTTTATCCGAAATTTAAATTTCATCAACTTGTGTATTATCCATAGAACAATTCTGTATTTTTGGATCGTGTGATGAATCGGTACGAATGAATTTTAAAATTGTATCCATGCAAATATATTTATGAAAACTAATAATAAAATGTGGATTAATACTTATTCTGTTTCGAGGCAGCTCCAATCTTTCCTTGTCCAAGGGACGTTTGATTTTGGTGACATCTGGCGGAAGTAATGGATTTTTTCAGTTAGCTGAAGGTGAAAATTTAATTTATGGCGGAACGAGTGATCTCGGAAAATCTCGGGTAAAATCATTACGGTCGCAGTATTTGCGGGAAAATCCATAAGTCGAACTTTCTTTTTTTATTATTCTGGATACTTTTTATTTAATCTCACGCGATACTTTAATGCTTAAATATGAAACAAAATATTTGATTTTTGATTCGCTGTTAACATTTCAAACGCACTATATCGTTGATAATAAGTCTTTATTTAACATAATGATGTATATTGTCGTAAGATAGTTCTAAGACGTATTATAATATCAGTAAATTATGAACAAATTTAATGCGATTTAATTCACAGCTATATTCCGCAAACTGGATGATTTGGACAAATTTTAATCCAATAATTGTGTATTAATCAATCCGATTAGGTTTAGGCTGTTAACCTTTGTCATCTAAAAAACCAAATTTTAACTTTATTTCGTAATTATATTTTCATATTAAAGTTCTTTATTGAAGTTTACACTAAAAAAAATGAAATTTTATTTGAATTCATAAACAATCTATCAGAATTTCAAAATTTCTGTAATCATAAATATTTATGAAGCTTATAAAGCAGCTACGGCGCCGGCCAACCCTTGTCTCTCGGAGATAATTCGCCGAAGAATTTTCACGTGACTTGGTACATTCGACATCCGCAGCCTCAACTCTCAAGCTTTCCACCCTCAAAATAAAATTCAGCTCACACAGTGAGATATAATATATTACGAGATTATGTTTATTCTAAAACTATTTTTTAATATTTATTAGTACTACCTCCTGATATACTCGTAGTGCATTATTTTTTTTCTAATGGGAATTTTAAAATATTCATGTCTTTTTTTTAATTATTCTGCTTCCCTAATTCTAAAGGTAAAATGCTTTCTTCAACATATTGGAATAGTTAGCCTTAAGCTACTTTAGATCTGTATGTTTGAATCATTTTCTATAGTATTTTAAAGAGACTAAAAAGCAAGCGGGACAACGGAGAGTAGGTGATCGCCGCTGCAAAAGACACTTACATCTACAAGGGAGTTACTTTCGCATGACAACCCTTTAGAAAGGAATATGCCTTTTTGTTGAAGATCCCCTTATGATTGATTGATTGAAAATATCGTGGATGGTAGGTCATTACAGAATTTGGCGGTACGTGGCAGATAATTCCCCATAAAGCATGTAGAGCGTAGAGCGCGAACAGTTAAATATGGTAATGATGGCATTTTTCGCGAATAGAACGATGAAGGAGATCAGTGGCAGGAATGAGGTTATAAGAAAGTGGTTGAACAATGTTTCAGAACACTTCTCCTAGTAAGCAGACACAGAGATGTACCATTTCTCCGCAAAGCTAAAACAGGTCGAGCTAATCGGGTATTATAGGTTGTCCGACGTTGGATGCTGTCTAAACGCAGGACCTTTGATTTTATAAAAGCTAATTTTACTTTGCTCTCCAGACGATAGCGAATCTGAACTTTTTAGATATAGATCTCGATACTTGATGTGGATGTAAAGTGCTCCTGAAGAAGAAATAATAAAGAAAAAAGAATCTATTGACAGCAAACGCGGAAAATTATATCTTTCTTTTTTTTATGCATTATCGAGAGATAAACGAGTAAACGAGCCATCATAGTGTCACCGCTGTCTATGGCTACTCGCAACTACGGATCAGTTCGTTGCCGGTCTCTTGAGTAGAAATAGAATACTTGATGGAGCGAGTAGTGGGCTGACGGAAAGAGGTTGTGGAGTGATGGAGAGGGAGTGGGCCACTGGAAGTCTTACTCACTGGACGAAAGTCAACAGCGTAAACTGTTACCTCACGCTTATATTCTGTGAGATTGTGGTATTGCTTCTGTCAAGCCTTTCTGGATTCAATTTGAAAAAGGCTAAGTTTGCCCAATTCCAAAATTTTCGCTAATTCATTAATTTTTTAACCGGTTTAATCACCAAACCTCTAACCGTTGATGGGCTGAGAATTATTTGCTTTCATTACAGTTCGAATAATAGATTAGTAGATGCATTGTAGTTTGGCTAAAATAACATCTCTGAAGATTCATTTTTATTCATTGTCATTAATCAATAAGCTTTGAAACATCCTTTCAAATCTTTTTGATGAATGACAATGAATAAAAATGAATCTTTGAAACATCCTTTCAAAGCTTATTGATGAATGACAATGAATAAAAATGAATCTTCAGAGATGTTATTTTAGCCAAACTACAATGCATCTACTAATCTATTATTCGAACAGTAATGAAAGCAAATAATTCTCAGTAAATCATCTATATGAAGAATAAGAAATGTAGGAGACAATCCAGTGTTGAAATCCAAACATAACCGTCAATCACGATCTTGATGCTCTTGTTTTAGTATTTCATATAAAGTATGATAACTGTACAAGTAGTTATTTATCAACCGATGTTTCCTTAAGGACGTTATATTATTAATTTTAATATTAAATTAATAATGTGCTTCATAATTCAGAGAACAAGGAGATAATTGAAACAGGTCTGTAATTGGATGGATTTGAACGTTTACATTTCTTAAGGATAGTGTGTAATAATTAAAACAGTTTTTGGGAGTGCGGGATTATGCCGAAACAGTGACGAAATAGACGTATCGAAATCGGTTTAAATATATGTCATCTCAAAAGCACATATATATTTCATTGCTATATCTTCACAATGACGTAGGCTCAGAGTCAATGTTTACACCATCCATTATAAAGAAGACATTCTAATTAATATGTCATTACATATTTAAGCACAATCAGTGCTACTCTGTCAGAGTCATAGGTACGACTTGTGGGTTGCCAAGAAAAGAGATGATGATGAGGAAGATGATGGCCTAAATTTAAAAACATATTTATTCTTTGCTATCCTAGATATTTTTCTGGTTGCATCTTTTTTGGTAAAACAATTTTTTAAGTAAAAAATATCGTGTGACGTTTTATTGGATGTTTTATTGTTTTCATTTGAGGGCACAGTGACTGGCAGTGACAGTGAGGTATATGACAGTGAGTATCATATAGAGGCCAGAGCTTAAGACTCGTAAGAACGTAACTGACAAAGAGACTTAAAAATTGAAAGTTCAGTGTTGATAAGTGTAAATTAAACTATTGGTAACCATGGCATTAATGCAATATGCATAAAAAAATTAACTTACTTGTTTTAAAAAGATAACATTTATAAGTCAGCAGTAAAAGAAAAATGTACGGGGTATAAGATGCGCGAATGTTCTGAGCGGAAAGCAACATGAATACTTAGCTTTTTAGTTACACTAGATTTCGCTACGCATCTGATTTACGTACCGCAGGACTGTGTACGAAAATCGATGTGGTAGACCCATACTGTGGTCAACTTGGCTGCAGCACATTTCTCACATGAATACAGACGTGAAGTAACAGATTCCATTGTTATTATTCGTCCAGTGATTGAGAGTTCCGTTGGCCCGCTCCCTTTTCAATCAGATATTCTATTATTTTCTAAACGTTGCGGTGACCCACTCCCCCTTCATTAGATATTCCATTTTATCCAATAAGGCCAGTAACAGACTAGTGATTTCTCTTGAGTTGTGAGTATCATTAGACGGCAGTAATAACCTATTCTCTTATGGTTTCTATGTTCATTTGTTCCTAAAGACCTAAAAAAAATTGATTTTTAAGAGGAAACCCCCAAAAAATCCTTTAGTACGGATAATCGCGTAAAAGAAATACCGCCACAGAATTACAACAACAAAATGCAGGCTGAGGCTTGGTGCCCCCATCACACAGAGTCGAGTTTGATGGAAAAGAATTATCCAAGACATTGGATTCTCATTTTGTTATATGGACCAGCTAACTATTCTCCCAGTCCAGAGTGAGATACGACGATGAAAAAAATTGCCTTGGACAGTTTTGACAAGATATCAAAATGCATGGAATCTCTAGGGGTAGTGCACCAGTCTCGTGCTAATTGTACAAATCTATTCAGATTTTGATAAGCCCAGTTTACTTTTATAGTATTAGTAAATACAGTAGTACTTCTTCCTATGTATGTCTCACATTCTTTTGCTTTAATTCAATATGAATTATGAGACTGCGCTAGGGTGTTCCATTTAAAAATTGACATTCGATTGTCAGTTTATTAAGGAGATTGTAATTTTTAGACACGGATATTCATTTTGAGATGTTTCTACCAACATAATGACCATTTGTACCACTTAAATATAAAATTAAATAACGTTTTTTAGTGTTTCAAGGTAAAATTGATACAACAGTTTTTAATAACTGTAATGTAATATTCATTTGTCTTTAAAATTATAGATGTGTTATTAAGTGGGGCGCAGTATAAGTTGCTGGAACTGGCCAATTATATAAAAAATATATAAAAAGTAATTACTACCTTTGAAAATGGAACTCTTTAGTTCTAGAATACATTTGTTTTTACATAATGGTGTCATATTAAAAATTGATTTAACGGATTTAAGTAGCGAAAAGTTTCTTAGTATGATTTTCTAAGGTTTCAAATGTAGTCTAACAGCTCAGCAGAGCCTCGCTCGGCCTCGAACTGCTTTTGGCGATAAATCACCATGCGCGGTCGTGTCAATCGCAGTGACGAATTTCGTGATGGTCGCCCTTCACCGCTGTGAACAAGAAAAATATTGAAGCTGGTCCGTTTTGACCCGACGAACGTCCCTGTCCGTATGGTCAAAACGGACCGATGAGATTCGGGCATTCTTAAGCATAGGCTTGAGTCAAATACAATCGCTTCTACACAAAAATTTGCGTGGTGGGTCCCACACAACTTGACTGAGGCTCATAAACCGGACCGCGTCACTTCGTGCAAGTCATGCTTACCAGATTCAAGGAAGGGGTGTCAAATTTAGTGTGAGACATAGTAACAGGTGACGAAACATGGATTTATTGCTACGACGCAAAGTAGCAAACAAACAAAGTAGCAAACGACCGTATGGGTGTATCGAGACGAACTGAAATCAACCAAGTGGTGCGCTAGCGAAGTGCTTCTAAGCGGATAACT
>BGZK01004972.1:0-10543 GCA_005406025.1 Eumeta japonica | reverse complement strand
GCTCGCGCCTCGTTTATCAAGTTAATTTTTATCTTGAAGGAGATTTTTGTATTTGCGATGATTATTTTTTAACTAAAACTACTACTACTACTACTACTCAGCGGAAAATTCTAGACACTTGGAGAGCTGACATCAGAAATTTAATCTGTGTTGGTATCTCTGTTTGTTTACAGACAGCACTTTGTTATACTCGTAGTATTGGGAAAGAAATTTATAGATATATTTTTTAGTCTATCTATGTATTTCAATTGTATAGCGATTTTCTTTCCTTACGAATGCTGAAAATCACCCGCCGACTGGTACTTATACGTGCTTGTACCACATAGTTTGATGTTTCGTTTGTTATGGAAATACGATAGCTTTCCACAGAAAATTTGCTTTCTTCCATTTTTAACGATAGATATTTAGATATATAATACACGAATATTAATTAATATGCAAAATTTTCTTGCTTCTTGCTCACACGTTAAACTGTCACGCAGTGTCACTGTCTCTAATTCACGTCATATACCGCTATTTAACGTTTAAAACGTTACGTCAAGCAACTACGAGATCACTTCAAAATTCTACAAGATGACGATATAAGACAAGATCAAAAAAATAACTGTTTGTTGTCTTTTATGGGAGAGAAATTTGTATTGTTTAACTTAAAAAGCAAAGCGTCATTAAAGTACATTTTTTTTTATGAAATTAGTCTTTTGCGATATACCAATATTAAGACACATCAAAATTATTCACTTTAATAAATAAAATATGTAGTTCAATTAGAAATATTGTACACAATTAAATAAATAAAATATTCTTTATATTACATGTGACTAGTTTTTAAACCAAAGATAGAAAAACAACCACCGAGCCACCCTTGAGACTTTTTGCATTAACTTTCTATCGGCGGGTTGCATCAAAAGTAAAAACGTAACTCGTAGAAGTAATTCATAAGATTTGACAGATAATGCATGGATAATCCGTCAAATCTTACGGATTATCTTTACGAATTACGTTCATACTTTTATTGTAACCCACTGTATATAATTGCTGCGGTTGAAGAGCTTAAAAGAACTGAATGTCATTTTAAACGCAATGAAAAATCTCAAATTTGCATTTAGCTCAATTTCGCGGTCGATATTGATCCGGGTCATAGGCGGCGCGGAGTAGGGCGGGCGGCAATATCGGTGGCGGGCTGTCGTCCGCCCGCCCAATAACCGCTTGACAAACGGCCGGACACCTTCGACTTACGAGATGCCATGCACACAATGTATACTGGGAAAAAATATGTGGTAACATGAAAAAAATCTCAAACTTATGAAAGTAAATTTCATACATTCTACTTGGTTATAAGTGATCGATAGAATGTAATAATAAGGTGAAAAATTACACTAATTTTATACATTTTTCAAAGTTCCCCGTTCTAAGGGCTAAACCAAATCCCATATGTTACTCTTGTTTTATCGGTCTATCCTCTTGTAACGGACTGTGACTCTCATATGAGGCGAGTAAATGTAAATAAATTAAACTACTGCCTACTGCTTTATCTATTCGTATATATAAATGATGTTTAATATTTCGATAACCATACATCCTTAAATAAAATGCCTATGTAATTGGACTCTTTTATATATTTAAGCGTTCTCTAACATGCAAAAACACGCTGCACACAGGAGAAAGTTAACAGAATAGATATGAAATTTCATTTTTAGTTTATGGGAACAATGTCATTATCAAATATATAATGTATGTATAAATTAAGATCAAATTTGTGCGTTAAACTGATTTGTGCGGGATTTGTAACATTCAACCAGAATTTTAAGCACGAAAACAATGAGATCTTTAAAATCAATCGCCCGGAATTCCTAGTGTCCTGAAAAATTTTTTTTTTTAATCCTTACTCAAATTAACCAATTTGAACAGGGTTTGCTTCTTTCTATGGAGTATTTACAAAAAGGAATTGTATTTTAAAAAGCAATTGGTAAAAATCCAGTTGGGTTATCAATAATGACATAAACCTGAGTTCAATCGCATTAATGTGTGTTTGTATGCGTGAGCGTACATCTCGCATAACTTTAGAACGAGTAAACAGATAAGAAACAGGTTTACGGTCTATTATGCAGATTTGAATAAATTCTAAATATGTTTTTTTTACGCTTTTAAAACAATTACTAAATTATTGATCCGATTTATTGTCTTATTAGCTTTACTCGTATTTCTAACAAAACTACTTTGGGTGCTGTAAGCTTGCTAGGTCGTTTCATTTCTTTGGAATGTATGGTAGGCGAATAATTTTTAAAAATTGTTTTGCAATAATAATTTTATAAAAACCTATTTTTTAAATCGAAATGTCATATTTAAAAAGTGGCAACAAATGTTTGTTGTTGAGAACCGGTTCAGGTTTGACAGCGACGAAGCCTTAGTCCCCAGCACTTATATGCGAGGGTTGATGCTGTCTGCAGCTGATCAAGTACCGGTTCCTCTTGTTTGATATTAAAAGCTATATGAAATTGAACGGATAGAGCTTCTTCTTGAAAATGAATGTAGTATATATCATATCAAAAGCTATGGATGTCAAAAAAAAAAAAATCGAAAATGTTTCATCAAAAGAACCTTCAGATTCCTTATCCGATCAAAATTTGAAATATAAATATTTTTGAGTTGGAAAACTGCATTGAATACCGGAATCCCTGCTCAATTCGGTTACTTGGTGTAAAAGATATTTTTAAGAAAATATTTTAAAAATAGCAGTATTTAAAAAAAGTATCCAAAAAATAAAATAAAAGAATACGCAAACTTTCAGCTTAATAATACGAGCAACAATGGCGGATCCAGCTTTCTAGTTACCGGTGGTCACACATACGAAATCCAGGCAGGATTGGCTTTAATTTGATAACAATAGTAAGTCAAAAACCCATTCGGGGTCCAGCCCCGACCCCAATCCATCAATTGATGAGAAATAATGTTTTTGTGTTTTTCGACCTCAAAAACCTTTCTCAATACAAAGTGGGAAGTTTTGGGGCTAGCTCATAAGGTTAAATGTTGGGCAAATTTATTGTTTTAGGCTGACATGTACACGTTAAATGATTTAAAAATATGTGTAGTTTCATTTACACATTTCAATTGTTTATTCTTTGACGTGTTAATTGCTTTTATGAAATAACCTTTTTTTCTTTTCCGTGTATTTCACCTACAATTTCCCTAAGTGATAGTCAAAATCATATTGAAATCCACCACTAACGTTTGATGGGAATTTTAGAGGGCTTTTAAAATTCTCAATGCAGAACATTTAGTGATCGTAAAAAGTTGAAAGTATCGAATTGAAAATCACATTCCTATTGGATTTTTATAGAATTCTCTTTCATTTCATAAGATCTCTTCGGGAAATCTCCATCTGAAAGGAAAGTTTTACGTAAATATTACGCTGGAAAGAAGCAAACAAATTGCAGTTTGTGTTTTTCTCAAGTATATTAAATTGCTTTGCATCACCTGTGTAGAGACATAAGCAAATATTGTCGTATTGGAATATTTAAGGCCGTGTACAAATATTTGCGCGAATATTCGAGTACGAATATGTTAATACGATCAATTTGTATCGTTTGATAACATTATTTTCCCTGAGATCAAAAGCGTGTAGACGTCAAAAGCGAGTACAAAGGGGATCTTAGAAAATATGTATCAAAGAATTCTGGTTACTCGTCGCTGGTTTCGTGTCGTGCGGTTCATTATTTATCAAAGAGTCGAAGAAGCGAATGTTTGGTATTATATTGTTGTACATAATATATCACACTACCTTCAGACCGTGACTTCGGCCTCGTGCACGTAACGTGAACTTTTTCAATTCGTATTTTGGTTCGACCAAATCAAAACCTAATATATGTGTCATTTCCGATTTAGTTAAATAAGCCTTATTTTCTTTTTTTTTGGTTATGAATCGAAATATAGACAATAAAATAAATTTAAATTCAAGTGTTTTCCATAACAATAATTTTCACTGTTTATGTCACGGATAAACTTTTTTAGCTGATATTCATATCGTAAAATGAAAGTCAAGTAAATCATTTAATCTATATTTCACATCCGCGTATATGTGGGCCCCTTAGGCGTTGTCGGAATACAGTCAAACGGCATCCCTTACGCATCTCGCAAATATTAATCTCGCACCAAACACGGCGATCATAAGCCAATATCTTTTATATCAACGGCAAAGTACCACGATATAACGCAACTCGACGCTATCACGGCGAACGACAAGACCGATCGTCTATAAAAAGATAGGTCGTGCACTATTTCATATTTTATGGGAGTATCGGATTGTTGTCCCTATTATACGATAAATAATGTAAGGAAAAAAAAAGCAATATCGCTTCTCCTTCTTGGGAAATAATTTAAATCGTAACCGTTTCCTGAAGGATTTGGGAACAGCTTTTTTTTTCGTATATTTTTGTCTCGTGTTCTAAACCGATGGGGTAATTCCACAGATTTAAATGTTATATTATCGGTGTCGGAAATATTACACTAGTTGATTTCGTAAGACAAAATGGTGAAATTTTATATTTTCAATTATACTAAGTATTTTGAATACTCTATAGAAGCCAAAAATCTATTAGTGAAATGAACTTAGTCAAATTTAGAACAAGAATAAATATCAAAGGCTAATAAAAAAACGATAAACTTCATTTTTTTTATAGCTTAGTAGTAATCTTAAAACTTACAAAAACAGTATTATTTTTATATTACGTACGGTAATTACTTTATAACTATAACTAGCAGTGCTCGCGGCTGCGCTCCGGTAGGCTATAGAATTATTGTTTAAGTTTTTTATGAATAAAATAGAATTTTACTTGGGTATGTTGATTATGAGATGAATAGTAATAAAACAAATATGTTTAATTTAAATATACTTTTAGATATATTTAGTATTAGGTGTATTTTATTTCCCAACTTGATAAATTATATTTTATTTGTATCAAGGCCTCTTTGGCCACGTGCCTCGTTTTCTTATTGGGCGGAAGTTGGTTCCCCCCAGCTGTTATTTCAAAGACAAAATGCTTACCGTGGATTGTTGTTAGAAAATAGACATATCTATCGGTGATTTTATTTAGGTTCTCTTAATATCTACAATTATCCAAGCGCATTAGTTTGATTTTTTTTTGTCATTTAAGCGCCCCAAAAGCGTCTTTTTTCGAATTTAATTTACACTCATTATCACTGCTTATTTTGTTCGATATTTTATGTAACAATGTTACATAAAATATCGAACAGGCATAGAGACGTCGAGTTTTGTAATATATTTTGATGCAAACTATTCAATTTATATCAATTAATATGGCTAGCGAACAAATGACATGCTTCATTTGTTCGCTACATATTGTTATAGAAAATCACATTTTAAATTGTCGGCAAAATGATTCTTTTTATTTATCCCAGTTAGCGCTGAACATTAGCAAATCGTTAAAAATAAACGTATAAAGCTTGTCGGTAGATATCATTGACACATTAATAAATACATCATTTCACTGAAAAGAATTAAGTTATCACATGTTTGCTCTAATTATAATCGATATAATAAAATTAGATAGAAGATTACACAATTCTTTTAACTTTTTGTTCTTCTTAAGCTGGTTGTAATTAAACAAACACTAAATGTCACAGAACGCATGTCACAGTATATCAGTGAAAACAATTTCCGAGATTAACGTGAGTAAAAAAGTAGACAAAGTGTAAAAATTGTTTCTTTGAATAAACTTTTAATGCACAGACATGACTCTATTGTATGTATACCGTATGAAATCAATCACGCATCTTTCTGCAAATATTCATAATCTCCTTTTTTTTAGAACAACTTTTTCTAAAAAACCATAGTCATTGAAGTAGCCGTTTCCGAGAAAAATTGCTTAGAACATATTCAAAAAATTCACGATCATGCAATTTTAGCGATACCTGACGGTCGTACGTTACGTCGGGCGCGGGGCGCGGCCGCGTGCAGTCGTTGACCTTGCTCGGAAATTTAGTACTTATTCGCAGTTTTTTAGATAACAATTATAGTATAAATGTTACATTTACGCTATTGACGTTTTTGAAACTAAAATAGTGTGTGGTTAATATTGAAGTATTTGACAACTGTGCTTTTAACTGTTATCGAATATGCAAACATAATTTATTGTTGCGGATTTTTTCAGAGGCGACATTGCTGCGACTCTAATACGTTAAACGTCTTAGAGTCGCAGCAATGTAGCCTCTGAAAATATAGTGAAACTTACCCTGACAGTCAATGGTATACGACACGCAATATTACTTGCGGACTCGCAAGTGATAATTGCATGTTGCGTACCATTGACTGTCAGAGTTTTACTCGATAATTTGCCTTGTTTTTTTAGAGGTGAGTGAAATACGTAGAAAATCAGAGACAAATTTGATAATACCATCGGCGACCTTTACATAACTGATTACATCAAGCGTCATTTGTAGATAAGTGACTAGATAAATTCTTTAAAAATAATACATAGCGTAATTTGAGCACGGGGCAGAATTCAAGATCGTCACGTGGTGCCTCAGACCGACAACTGCGCTTGCGTATGCAGTCTGACCGAGCATTTAGTAGGGTTGTATCTATACCATTTTATTCTATTTATAAGTATATACTTATTAATATTATAAAACGATATAGACACAACCACAACAACAACATATTCTGAATTATATATTTTTGTTATAGTTACTTTGACAAAGTTGCTCTAAAAGAGAAGGAGATTATGAATATTTGGGAAAAGATGCATGGTCGTTTCCATCCTATATATTTATTTACCTATATTATTATGAAAATGACTTTTTACATTATTTATTTTAATTACTTTATAACTATAGTACTTGTGGAGTTGATAATTTTAAAAATGTGTCAAATATGATGAACTAATATATATATATATATATATGTTATTTATTTTACTAGATATATTTTTTGTATTCATAGGCTTATAGTTTAGGTTGTTGCCCTTCCATTTAGTGTTTAAAACTCATTATTGAACAATTACAAACTTTATTTCTAATTAAATCAGTCGTTTTTTTTTTTATTAATCTGTGACTATTAAGAAAAATCGGCTACATTAGCACAGTCACAGGGGCGTTCACAGAGATTCAGACAGGGTATGCAAATCTAAAAGAATCTTACTAGTTTCAGCATTGTTTCAGTTGATGGCCTACGAACGCGACGGTGAGTATGCTATACCTTGCATAACCAACGCAAAATAAGTGATGAAAAGAACGGACAAATGAATAGCGACCATCTCAAAAAGAAACGAATTAGAAAAGAGAGATCGATGCTCTTCCCTGTGATATTTTATAACACATTATAGTGTCTATTAACTATTTCAACTCCAGTTGCTGACTAAAGGTTGCACGATCCCCGTCTGTCTGGTGTTGCAACCCCATCGCTTCTAATCTAGATCCTACTCTTAAACCTACACTCTTTTTAGTGTATCGAAACTAGATCCTTTAAGTCGGTGACGTTGGCAACTGAGAGTACGAAAGTCGTTCATTTAAGATGTATATGAGAACTTAAACGTGTATGGGAATCCCGCACACGCATGGGTCTACTGCAACGGAGCACTGATAGCAGGTATACAGGCTTGAGGTGATGTTCGCGTTTAGGCTCCTTCGAAATTCAAATAAGAGACACTGTTAAATATGACACATTTATTTGGTAATGAAATTATTCAATTCATTTAATATAAATATACAATTTCAATGTGAATTTACGCTATCTTATTTAAAAATAGCCTACTAAGAGTAATAAGATTAAGTGCAAATTGTCAATAATATCAAAAGCCCAATTGAAATGCGCTATGAAATTCACAGGCACTAGAAAATTCTGAAAGAAATTTACATGCTATTTTCCATTCCAATACGCTGAAGCTGCTCGGGGAGCAGCTGATGCGTAAAAGATAGAAGTGAAAAAAATACTTCTGAGATACAAACATAGCATATTTATATAATATACATATTTTTATAGGGTTTTGGAGCAGTCCGAGCATGCAAGTTACCACAGAGTACTTACTCTGTGATATAATCTGTGATGACTCTCATCGCCGATCGTGAACATTTGCAGATATAAAGGAATCACTTGCGCGTTTCCGGCCTTTTAGAAAGAAATAGCCTCTATTCATGAAAACCTACTCGTCGTAGTTGGTTGGTACACGCGCCCGGGACAGTCTTGAGGAATAAGTCAGTATGCACGGGAACTCACCCTTCCGACGTCTAGCCCCAGGTGTCCAGGCGCTCGGGCTACGATCGTCTAGTGGCACTGTTGTGTTTGTTGTTTTCACTCCGACTAACGTATTTTTTATATATAAATAGCGTTAATTCCGCACTTGCCCCTCGTTTTCCTTTTTCACTCGTTCAAGCGTGAGCGACGACAATCTAGCGAGTCTTTTTGACGTCTCTCGCGCATTTTCCTCTCGCCCCCACGTATCTCAGTTGTTTTTTGTCTATGGGACATAAACTATGATATTAGTTGAGTTAAAAAAAACATACCCCGCCTTAAACAGGTTACTGTTTACTGTATTTATACACGTACAAGGCTGGTAACCGCTCGATGTAAGGTGCTGGTAGGTATCCACACATCTATCATCAGCACAACATCATTTTGTCCAGGGTATAATTTTGAAATCCGCCCAAGCTGTAACTGAAGGAGAGAAACATTGTTTTACTTAATTAAGACTAAGTCTCTAACTTGAGGAGATTCCACTTATACTACACTTATACTACTGTTGCAGAGTGGGCAAATGTTCGGATCGGAACAGCTTCTAAATATTTAGGAACAGTTGAAATCACGATAACCTGGGGATTAGCATGTCATAATATGCATATTCCGCAACCGTATTTGGTGGCTGGTCATTTAAAAAATGACTAGGAGTCAACGCCGCTAGGTCATTGAAAGTCAAGACCTAGATTGGTTTTCCCGCAAATAGGTATATAAATTCCGCAAGAGATTATCCGCACCTATGTAATTAGTTCCACGGTCAGAACGATTCAATGTAGATAACCCGCGCCGCACAGTTAACTGTTTTAATTCGGCAAGAAACGTTGGTATGGAGAGGTTTGACACACCTTCAAAATGAACCGTTTGATTGCAAGACTAACGAAAACCCATAAGTGGCATACTTATGGGTTTATTACTTTATTATTTTAGGATTTTGCAAGCTGTCAATTTTGATATAAAGTGAAAACAATAATATTGTCCGCCTGCGTATTCCGTTTTCGACGATTCCTCCTTCCATTCAAAATTATACTGCAATATGCTAATAATACGCGCCGAAAAATATGTTGAACAAAAAAAAATAAACATTCACCTATATTAAATAATGTTATCCACAATAAATCTTAAATCCGAATCAAAACGTAAGTACTAAACACAAAAATAAAATTTTAAAAAGAAAATTTTTCAAACAAAAAATACCTAAAGAAATTGCCCGCTAATTAATATAACTCATTCAGAATGGTTGCGCCATAATTTGGTTGGTGTTTTGTGTTGCAATGATGACACATATTCCATCCTGGTTGTCATCATTGCCTATAACTTTTCCATATTGTGCCTTCCTACCCTCTCATCTGTTAGTACCGATCCGCCCGCAAATCGCAACGGACTACTCGAACCCCGCGCCCGCACCGCTACACATAATAAAACGCGTAGGAGACCAGTGGTGGCCACTCGAGGAAATGAAGTACTACAGGTGAGTCCTCTCTGTTTTCTATCTTTGAGTGTGTCATTATTGTGAAACAAAATTTTCCAACCAGCGCAATTCGCCGCACCACAGAACAAAATAACTATTTGAAACCGTTACAAACTAACAACCTAATAAATGTTACATTAATCGTCCTCGATGCACTTCATGTATTAAGAAAAATTAAGAAAATTAATTAAGAAAAAACCGCTTAACGACGATGAGTTCTAACGGCAAGTAATTTTCATTAATATCGATTATATCGTTATCACATTATAAGAAGACATACAAATAACTTTTAATTTACTTCAATATAACAAATTTTATAAGCATTGGTTCAGCGGTTAAGCCATGAAACAGAAAACGGAATAAATTTTATATTACTATAATATTAATGTGAATATAAAGGTACTCTATAGATGTCAAATACATTTCGACGATAATTAATTGAGGTGAATATATGTTGTAATTTTTAATCATGAGCGAATAAAATTTTAACATCAAACTTTTAATATAATTTTTGAGGTTTTAATTTATATTCGAATTACGACTTATCTATGCATCTGAATCCATCAACATGAA
Organism: Eumeta japonica; assembly: GCA_005406025.1. Lineage (NCBI taxonomy): Eukaryota > Metazoa > Arthropoda > Insecta > Lepidoptera > Psychidae > Eumeta > Eumeta japonica. The sequence continues at coordinate 254 of BGZK01004972.1, read as the reverse complement.
ACGACGAACAATATAAAACTGCAATATACTCCCAAAATTGTGGTGCACAGTATTTATCTGGTATTAATTTATATAGGATAAGACTTCTACGCATGGCGATAGGATTATGATTATAGTCAAACGGGAGATACATATAAGTTGGTCAAAGTTTTGTGAAAATACGCCATAATGCTAAGAACTCATAAGGGATAATTTGTGGTTTACTGTTTTATTAAATTTTTCGCTGCAGGTCCATAGTATGAGTTAAAAAATAC
>BGZK01004971.1:0-10546 GCA_005406025.1 Eumeta japonica | reverse complement strand
TTTCAGCAGAACTCGTTACCTTTTTGGCCATAACTTGTTTAGTTTTCAAGATATCGACGTACTTCTTTCTGCGTTGGATAGGGAATTTTGCTAGCTTTAATTCGAGGTATCACAATTAGTGATAGGAGAAAAAAAGTTTTTTTTGCTAAAAATTATCATGGGCTATAGCCTTTGTTTTTTACCGCAAAACTGACGAAAAAATTTTGTTCTAACTTATGCAAAAAGTAAACAGCAAATTGAATCCAACGTTCTCACCTACTCATTGCAAAAAGAATCATGAAGATATTTTGAAAATTAAGCAAGTTATGCACAAAAAGGTATCCAGTTCTGCTACTGTTTTTCTATGGCCACTTTTCAGCAGAACTCGTTACCTTTTTGGCCATAACTTGTTTAATTTTCAAGATATCGACAATTCTTTCTGCGTTGGATAGGAAATTTTGCTAGCTTTAATTCGAGGTATCACAATTAGTGATAGGAGAAAAAAGTTTTCGCTAAAATTACCATGGGCTATAGCCTGTTTTTGCAAAATGACGAAAAATTTTGTTCTAACTTATGCAAAACTAAACACAAATTAAAGCTAACGTTCTCACCTACTCATTGCAAAAGAATCATCACGATATTTTGAAAATTAAACAAGTTATGCAAAACGGTATCCAGTTCTGCTACTGTTTTCCTATGGCCACTTTTCAGCAGAACTCGTTACCTTTTTGGCCATAACTTGTTTAGTTTTCAAGATATCGACGTACTTCTTTCTGCGTTGGATAGGAAATTTTGCTAGCTTTAATTCGAGGTATCACAATTAGTGATAGGAGAAAAAAAGTATTTTTCGCTAAAAATTATCATGGGCTATAGCCTTTGTTTTTTACCGCAAAACTGACGAAAAATTTTGTTCTAACTTATGCAAAAAGTAAACAACAAATTAAAGCCAACGTTCTCTACTCATTGCAAAAGAATCATTGATATTTTGAAAATTAAGCAAGTTATGTACAAAAATTATCCAGTTCTGCTACTGTTTTCATGGCCACTTTTCAGCAGAACTCGTTACCTTTTGGCCATAACTTGTTTAATTTTCAAGATATCGACTTGATCTTTCTGCGTTGGATAGGAAATTGCTAGCTTTAATTCGATTATCACATTAGTGATAGGAGAAAAAAGTTTTTTCGCTAAAATTATCATGGGCTATAGCCTTTGTTTTTAAAAATGACGAAAAAATTTTGTTTTTAACTTATGCAAAAGTAAACACAAATTGAAGCCAACGTTCTCACCTACTCATTGCAAAAGAATCATGTCGATATTTTGAAAATTAAGCAAGTTATGCACAAAACGGTATCCAGTTCTGCTACTGTTTTTCCATGGCCACCTTCAGCAGAACTCCAACCTTTGGCCATAACTTGTTTAATTTTCAAGATATCGACTTGATTCTTTCTGCGTTGATAGAAATTTTGCTAGCTTTAATTCGAGGTATCACAATTAGTGATAGGGAGAAAAAGTATTTTTCGCTAAAATTACCATGGGCTATAGCCTTTGCTTTTGCAAAAATGACGAAAAATTTTGTTCTAACTTATGCAAAAACTAAACACAAAATAAAGCTAACGTTCTCACCTACTCATTGCAAAAGAATCATCATCGATATTTTGAAAATTAAGCAAGTTATGCACAAAAGGTATCCAGTTCTGCTACTGTTTTCCATGGCCACCTTCAGCAGAACTCGTAACCTTTTTGGCCATAACTTGTTTAATTTTCAAGATATCGACTTGATTCTTTCTGCGTTGGATAGGAAATTTTGCTAGCTTTAATTCGAGGTATCACAATTAGTGATAGGAGAAAAAAAGTATTTTTTCGCTAAAAATTACCATGGGCTATAGCCTTTGCTTTTTTTGCAAAAATGACGAAAAATTTTTGTTCTAACTTATGCAAAACTAAACACAAAATAAAAGCTAACGTTCTCACCTACTCATTGCAAAAAGAATCATCACGATATTTTGAAAATTAAGCAAGTTATGCACAAAACGGTATCCAGTTCTGCTACTGTTTTCCATGGCCACCTTTCAGCAGAACTCGTAACCTTTTGGCCATAACTTGTTTAATTTTCAAGATATCGACTTGATTCTTTCTGCGTTGGATAGGAAATTTTGCTAGCTTTAATTCGAGGTATCACAATTAGTGATAGGAGAAAAAAGGTATTTTTTCGCTAAAAATTACCATGGGCTATAGCCTTTGCTTTTTCAAAATGACGAAAATTTTGTTCTAACTTATGCAAAACTAAACACAAAATAAAAGCTAACGTTCTCATCTACTCATTGCAAGAATCATCACGATATTTTGAATTGCAAGTTATAACAAACGGTATCCAGTTCTCTACTGTTTTTCCATGGCCACCTTTCAGCAGAACTCGTAACCTTTTGGCCATAACTTGTTTAATTTTCAAGATATCGACTTGATTCTTTCTGCGTTGGATAGGAAATTTTGCTAGCTTTAATTCGAGGTAGTGATAGGAGAAAAAGTATTTTTTCGCTAAAATTACCAATATAGCCTTGTTTTTGCAAAAATGAGAAAAATTTTTGAAAAAAGTATTTTTTCGCTAAAAATTACCATGGGCTATAGCCTTTGCTTTTTTTGCAAAAATGACGAAAAATTTTTGTTCTAACTTATGCAAAAACTAAACACAAAATAAAAGCTAACGTTCTCACCTACTATTGCAAAGAATCATCACGATATTTTAAATTACAAGTTATGCACAAAACGGTATCCAGTTCTGCTACTGTTTTTCCATGGCCACCTTCAGCAGAACTCGTAACCTTTGGCCATAACTTGTTTAATTTTCAAGATATCGACTTGATTCTTTCTGCGTTGGATAGGAAATTGCTAGCTTTAATTCGAGGTATCACAATTAGTGATAGGAGAAAAAGTATTTTTCGCTAAAATTATCATGGGCTATAGCCTTTTTTTTTTGCAAAAATGACGAAAAATTTTGTTCTAACTTATGCAAAACTAAACACAAAATTAAAGCTAACGTTCTCACCTACTCATTGCAAAGAATCATCACGATATTTTGAATTAAGCAAGTTATGCACAAAACGGTATCCAGTTCTGCTACTGTTTTTTGGCCATTGCCACCAGAACTGCGTTACTCGTTACCTAACTTGTTTGCCATAACTTGTTTAATTTTCAAGATATCGACTTGATTCTTTCTGCGTTGGATAGGAAATTTTGCTAGCTTTAATTCGAGGTATCACAATTAGTGATAGGAGAAAAAAAGTATTTTTTCGCTAAAAATTACCATGGGCTATAGCCTTTGCTTTTTTTGCAAAAATGACGAAAAATTTTTGTTCTAACTTATGCAAAAACTAAACACAAAATAAAAGCTAACGTTCTCACCTACTCATTGCAAAAAGAATCATCACGATATTTTGAAAATTAAGCAAGTTATGCACAAAACGGTATCCAGTTCTGCTACTGCCTTTTTCCAGCCACCTTTCAGCAGAACTCGTTACCTTTTTGGCCATAACTTGTTTAATTTTCAAGATATCGACTTGATTCTTTCTGCGTTGGATAGGAAAATTTGCTAGCTTTAATTTGAGGTATCACAATTAGTGATAGGAGAAAAAGTATTTTTCGCTAAAATTACCATGGGCTATAGCCTTTGCTTTTTGCAAAATGACGAAAAAATTTTGTTCTAACTTATGCAAAACGTAAACACAAAATAAAGCCAACGTTCTCACCTACTCATTGCAAAAAGAATCATGAAGATATTTTGAAAATTAAGCAAGTTATGCACAAAAAGGTATCCAGTTCTGCTACTGTTTTTCTATGGCCACTTTTCAGCAGAACTCGTTACCTTTTTGGCCATAACTTGTTTAGTTTTCAAGATATCGACTTGATTCTTTCTGCGTTGGATAGGAAATTTTGCTAGCTTTAATTCGAGGTATCACAATTAGTGATAGGAGAAAAAAAGTATTTTTTCGCTAAAAATTACCATGGGCTATAGCCTTTGCTTTTTTTGCAAAAATGACGAAAAATTTTTGTTCTAACTTATGCAAAAACTAAACACAAAATAAAAGCTAACGTTCTCACCTACTCATTGCAAAAAGAATCATCACGATATTTTGAAAATTAAGCAAGTTATGCACAAAACGGTATCCAGTTCTGCTACTGTTTTTCCATGGCCACCTTTCAGCAGAACTCGTAACCTTTTTGGCCATAACTTGTTTAATTTTCAAGATATCGACTTGATTCTTTCTGCGTTGGATAGGAAATTTTGCTAGCTTTAATTCGAGGTATCACAATTAGTGATAGGAGAAAAAAAGTATTTTTTCGCTAAAAATTACCATGGGCTATAGCCTTTGCTTTTTTTGCAAAAATGACGAAAAATTTTTGTTCTAACTTATGCAAAAACTAAACACAAAATAAAAGCTAACGTTCTCACCTACTCATTGCAAAAAGAATCATCACGATATTTTGAAAATTAAGCAAGTTATGCACAAAACGGTATCCAGTTCTGCTACTGTTTTTCCATGGCCACCTTTCAGCAGAACTCGTAACCTTTTTGGCCATAACTTGTTTAATTTTCAAGATATCGACTTGATTCTTTCTGCGTTGGATAGGAAATTTTGCTAGCTTTAATTCGAGGTATCACAATTAGTGATAGGAGAAAAAAAGTATTTTTTCGCTAAAAATTACCATGGGCTATAGCCTTTGCTTTTTTGCAAAAATGACGAAAAATTTTTGTTCTAACTTATGCAAAAACTAAACACAAAATAAAAGCTAACGTTCTCACCTACTCATTGCAAAAGAATCACGATATTTTGAAAATTAAGCAAGTTATGCACAAAACGGTATCCAGTTCTGCTACTGTTTTCCATGGCCACCTTTCAGCAGAACTCGTAACCTTTTTGGCCATAACTTGTTTAATTTTCAAGATATCGACTTGATTCTTTCTGCGTTGGATAGGAAATTTTGCTAGCTTTAATTCGAGGTATCACAATTAGTGATAGGAGAAAAAAAGTATTTTTCGCTAAAAATTACCATGGGCTATAGCCTTTGTTTTTTGCAAAACTGACGAAAAATTTTGTTCTAACTTATGCAAAACTAAACACAAAATAAAAGCCAACGTTCTCACCTACTCATTGCAAAAAGAATCATCACGATATTTTGAAAATTAAGCAAGTTATGCACAAAAAGGTATCCAGTTCTGCTACTGTTTTTCTATGGCCACTTTTCAGCAGAACTCGTTACCTTTTTGGCCATAACTTGTTTAGTTTTCAAGATATCGACGTACTTCTTTCTGCGTTGGATAGGAAATTTTGCTAGCTTTAATTCGAGGTATCACAATTAGTGATAGGAGAAAAAAAGTTTTTTTCGCTAAAAATTATCATGGGCTATAGCCTTTGTTTTTTACCGCAAAACTGACGAAAAAATTTTGTTCTAACTTATGCAAAACGTAAACAGCAAATAGAAGCCAACGTTCTCACCTACTCATTGCAAAAGAATCACGATATTTTGAAAATTAAGCAAGTTATGTACAAAAGGTATCCAGTTCTGCTACTGTTTTCCATGGCCACTTTTCAGCAGAACTCGTCACCTTTTGGCCATAACTTCTTCAATTTTCAAGATATCGACTTGATTCTTCTGCGTTGGATAGGAAATTTTGCTAGCTTTAATTCGAGGTATCACAATTAATGATAGGAGAAAAAAAGTATTTTTCGCTAAAAATTATCATGGGCTATAGCCTTTGCTTTTTTTGCAAAAAATGACGAAAAAATTTTGTTTTAACTTATGCAAAACGTAAACAGGATATTAAAGCCAACACTCTTATTTACTCAACGCAAAAAGAATCATGTCGATATTTTGAAAATTAAGCAAGTTATGTACAAAAAGGTCGCCAGTTCTGCTACTGCCTTCCCATGGCCTCTTTGCAGCAGAACTCGTTACCTTTGAGACCATAGCTTCTCTAATTTTCAAGATATCGACTTGATTCTTTTTGCGTTGGATAGGAAATTTTGCTAGCTTTAATTCGAGGTATCACAATTAATGATAGGAGAAAAAAAGTATTTTTCGCTAAAAATTATCATGGGCTATAGCCTTTGCTTTTTGCAAAAAATTACGAAAAAATTTTGTTCAACTTATGCAAAACTAAACAGGATATTAAAGCCAACACTCTTACCTACTCAACGCAAAAAGAATCATGTCGATATTTTGAAAATTAAGCAAGTTATGTACAAAAGGTATCCAGTTCTGCTACTGCCTTCCCATGGCCTCTTTCAGCAGAACTCGTTACCTTTTGGCCATAACTTGTTTAATTTTCAAGATATCGACTTGATTCTTTTGCGTTGGATAGGAATTTTGCTAGCTTTAATTCGAGGTATCACAATTAATGATAGGAGAAAAAGTATTTTTCGCTAAAATTATCATGGGCTATAGCCTTTGCTTTTTGCAAAAATTACAAAAATTTTGTTCAACTTATGCAAAACTAAACAGGATATTAAAGCCAACATTCTTACCTACTCAACGCAAAAAGAATCATGTCGATATTTTGAAAATTAAGCAAGTTATGTACAAAAGGTATCCAGTTCTGCTACTGCCTTTCCATGGCCTCTTTCAGCAGAACTCGTTACCTTTTGGCCATAACTTGTTTAATTTTCAAGATATCGACTTGATTCTTTTGCGTTGGATAGGAAATTTTGCTAGCTTTAATTCGAGGTATCACAATTAATGATAGGAGAAAAAGTATTTTCGCTAAAATTATCATGGGCTATAGCCTTTGCTTTTTGCAAAAATTACAAAAATTTTGTTCAACTTATGCAAAACTAAACAGGATATTAAAGCCAACATTCTTACCTACTCAACGCAAAAAGAATCATGTCGATATTTTGAAAATTAAGCAAGTTATGTACAAAAGGTATCCAGTTCTGCTACTGTTTTCCATGGCCTCTTGTCAGCAGAACTCGTTACCTTTTGGCCATAACTTGTTTAATTTTCAAGATATCGACTTGATTCTTTTGCGTTGATAGGAAATTTTGCTAGCTTTAATTCGAGGTATCACAATTAATGATAGGAGAAAAAGTATTTTTCGCTAAAATTATCATGGGCTATAGCCTTTGCTTTTTGCAAAAATTACAAAAATTTTGTTCAACTTATGCAAAACTAAACAGGATATTAAAGCCAACATTCTTACCTACTCAACGCAAAAGAATCATGTCGATATTTTGAAAATTAAGCAAGTTATGTACAAAAGGTATCCAGTTCTGCTACTGCCTTTTCCATGGCCCTTGTCAGCAGAACTCGTTACCTTTTGGCCATAACTTGTTTAATTTTCAAGATATCGACTTGATTCTTTTGCGTTGATAGGAAATTTTGCTAGCTTTAATTCGAGGTATCACAATTAATGATAGGAGAAAAAAAGTATTTTTCGCTAAAAATTATCATGGGCTATAGCCTTTGCTTTTTTTGCAAAAAATTACAAAAAATTTTGGTTTCAACTTATGCAAAAACTAAACAGGATATTAAAGCCAACATTCTTACCTACTCAACGCAAAAAGAATCATGTCGATATTTTGAAAATTAAGCAAGTTATGTACAAAAAGGTATCCAGTTTTGCTACTGCCTTTTCCATGGCCTCTTGTCAGCAGAACTCGTTACCTTTTTGGCCATAACTTGTTTAATTTTCAAGATATCGACTTGATTCTTTTTGCGTTGGATAGGAAATTTTGCTAGCTTTAATTCGAGGTATCACAATTAATGATAGGAGAAAAAAAGTATTTTTCGCTAAAAATTATCATGGGCTATAGCCTTTGCTTTTTTTGCAAAAAATTACAAAAATTTTGTTTCAACTTATGCAAAAACTAAACAGGATATTAAAGCCAACATTCTTACCTACTCAACGCAAAAAGAATCATGTCGATATTTTGAAAATTAAGCAAGTTATGTACAAAAGGTATCCAGTTCTGCTACTGCCTTTTCCATGGCCTCTTGGCAGCAGAACTCGTTACCTTTTGATCATAGCTTCTCTAATTTTCAAGATATCGACTTGATTCTTTTGCGTTGATAGAAATTTTGCTAGCTTTAATTCGAGGTATCACAATTAATGATAGGAGAAAAAAAGTATTTTTCGCTAAAATTATCATGGGCTATAGCCTTTGCTTTTTGCAAAAATTACAAAAATTTTGTTTCAACTTATGCAAAATAAACAGGATATTAAAGCCAACATTCTTACTCAACGCAAAAGAAATCATGTTGATATTTTGAAAATTAAGCAAGTTATGAACAAAAAGGTATCCAGTTCTGCTACTGCTTTTTCTCGGCCTCTTTTTAGTAGAACTCGTTACCTTTTTGGTCATAACTTTTTTAATTTTCAAGATATCGACTTGATTCCTTTTGCGTTGATAGGAAATTTTGCTAGCTTTAATTCGAGGTATCACAATTAATGATAGGAGAAAAAAGTATTTTCGCTAAAATTATCATGGGCTATAGCCTTTGCTTTTTTTGCAAAAAATTACAAAAAATTTTTGTTTCAACTTATGCAAAAACTAAACAGGATATTAAAGCCAACATTCTTACCTACTCAACGCAAAAAGAATCATGTCGATATTTTGAAAATTAAGCAAGTTATGTACAAAAAGGTATCCAGTTCTGCTACTGCCTTTCCATGGCCTCTTTCAGCAGAACTCGTTACCTTTTGGCCATAACTTGTTTAATTTTCAAGATATCGACTTGATTCTTTTGCGTTGGATAGGAAATTTTGCTAGCTTTAATTCTGAGGTATCACAATTAATGATAGAGAAAAAGTATTTTTCGCTAAAATTACCATGGGCTATAGCCTTTGCTTTTTGAAAAATTACAAAAATTTTTGTTTAACTTATGCAAAAAGTAAACAGGATATTAAAGCCAACATTCTTACCTACTCAACAAAAATCATCATGTGATATTTTGAAAATTAAGCAAGTTATGTACAAAAGGTATCCAGTTCTGCTACTGCCTTTCCATGGCCTCTTTCAGCAGAACTCGTTACCTTTTGGCCATAACTTGTTTAATTTTCAAGATATCGACTTGATTCTTTCTGCGTTGATAGAAATTTTGCTAGCTTTAATTCGAGGTATCACAATTAATGATAGGAGAAAAAAGTATTTTTCGCTAAAATTATCATGGGCTATAGCCTTTGCTTTTTGCAAAATTACAAAAATTTTGTTCAACTTATGCAAAACTAAACAGGATATTAAAGCCAACATCTCTACCTACTTATCGCAAAAGAATCATGTCGATATTTTAAAAATTAAGCAAATTATGAACAAAACGGTATCCAGTTCTACTAGTGCTCTTTCTTGGCACCTTTTTAGTAGAACTCATGACCTTTTTGGCCATAATTTATTTAATTCTCAAGATATCGACTTGATTCTTTTGCGTTGGATAGGAAATTTGCTAGCTTTAATTCGAGGTATCACAATTAGTGATAGAGAAAAAGTATTTTTCGCTAAAATTATCATGGGCTATAGCCTTTGCTTTTTGCAAAAATTACAAAAATTTTGTTTCAACTTATGCAAAACTAAACAGGATATTAAAGCCAACATTCTTACCTACTCAACGCAAAAGAATCGTCGATATTTTGAAAATTGCAAGTTATGCACAAAAGGTATCCAGTTCTGCTACTGTTTTCCATGGCCCCTTCAGCAGAACTCGTTACCTTTTGGCCATAACTTGTTTAATTTTCAAGATATCGACTTGATTCTTTTGCGTTGATAGGAAATTTTGCTAGCTTTAATTCGAGGTATCACAATTAATGATAGAGAAAAAAGTATTTTTCGCTAAAATTACCATGGGCTATAGCCTTTGCTTTTGCAAAAATGACAAAAATTTTTGTTTTAACTTATGCAAAATAAACAGGATATTAAAGCCAACATTCTCACCTACTCATTGCAAAGAATCATGTCGATATTTTAAAAATTAAGCAAGTTATGAACAAAAGGTATCCAGTTCTGCTACTGCCTTTTCCATGGCCTCTTTCAGCAGAACTCGTTACCTTTTGGCCATAACTTGTTTAATTTTCAAGATATCGACTTGATTCTTTGCGTTGATAGAAATTTTGCTAGCTTTAATTCGAGGTATCACAATTAGTGATAGAGAAAAAAGTATTTTTTCGCAAAATTACCATGGCTATAGCCTTTGCTTTTTTTGCAAAATGACGAAAAATTTTGTTCTAACTTATGCAAAACTAAACACAAAATAAAAGCTAACATTCTCACCTTATTTCATTGCAAAAATCATTTTGGAAATTAAGCAAGTTATGCACAAACGGTATCCAGTTCTGCTACTGTTTTTCCATGGCCACCTTCAGCAGAACTCGTTACCTTTGGCCATAACTTGTTTAATTTTCAAGATATCGACTTGATTCTTTTTGCGTTGGATAGGAAATTTTGTTAGCTTTAATTCGAGTGCTCATTTTTATTAATAGGAGGAAAAAAGTATTTTTACGCTAAAATTGACCATGGGCTATAGCCTTGTTTTTTTGCAAATGACGAAAAATTTTGTTCTTAACTTATGCAAAAGTAAACAG